>WEKY01010179.1:2589-13029 GCA_013390045.1 Picathartes gymnocephalus
TTTTTTTTTTTTTTGTTTTTGCATTTTTTTTTTTCTTAATTTTTATTTTTAATTAGCTGAGGCCAAAGTTTTTTGGGACTGTTCTGCTATTGCTCCATCCGGGAATACCAGGACCATCGCCTCCCCACAAGCTGCAGTGCAGCCGGGATGCCAGGCCCAAGCCTTGGAGAGAGAGAGAGAGAGAAACTTGGGGCTTGGAGAGACTGAGAGAAAAACCGAGGACGCACCCACGGAAAAGACTTTTCTGAACTTGCCATCTCTTCAGAACAGTGAGAGGTTTTATTGTGTAGTATTATTCATTCTTTATGCTTGCGGGAGTTTTGTTTGTTAAACAAATAGTTTTTTCCACTCTTCTCCAAGGGAATCTATTTCCCGAACCAGCTGAGGGGAGAGGGGTGCCTTGGATCTGCTTTTCTGGACGGACCCCCTTGGGAGGTTTTCTCCCAGATTTACCCTAGACCAGGACATTTCCCACATTTCTCCTCCCGGGCGGTGCTGGTCCCTCACGGGGCTCAGGGAGGAGGACTCGGGGCACTGCTGGGACACTGCCCTGGCTGTCCCCACCTCTCCCTCCGCCACAGGACACAGAGCAGAGAGGGGAACTCTGTGGCCCAGGCGCTGCAGGGCACCCGAAAAGACGGGAAAAGCATAAACCAGCACAAAACCCCCCTCTGCAGCTCCAGGAAGCACCGAGTTCGCTGTGATTTCTGCACGTCCCACGATCCTCCAGCTCGCGTGGCGTCCCTACGAAACACGGACATTTTTGCAGGATCCCAATTTCAATGGGATCGGGTGATTCCCATGGGGATGCCACCCTTTCCCAGGCCGTATCCATGGACGGGGAGTGATCCCCGGTGCCACCAGCGCCGCCTCCCTGCCTGTCACCCCTTCGTGTCACCGCGATCCCGGGGCTGCACAGGGTGGCACTGTTGCCTCAGAAATCCCGGCCGCTCTCTGGGGACGCGGCTCTGCTGCGCTGGTTCCCCGCAGCCCCAAGGAAGGAGCCCCCGGGGGCTCCCCAAATCCGGCAGCGAGGCCGGGCACTGTCCCAGCTTCCTGCTCGGGCAGCAGGGGATGAGCCCGCACGTTTTCCTGGGGATTTTCCTCTTCCAGGGTGACGGAGGGGTTTCTGTCCCGCTGTTCGCGCGGAAAAGCTGCGGCGAGTCCTCCCAAAGTGCCCCGAGCAGCAGCTCCCGAGAGCGGATGTGGGGCACTGCCGGCACTCAGGCCCTTGCACAGCGTTAACATCGTGGTTCCTCCCATAAAATCCTCCCGAACCTTCCAGCTCGGAGCGTTCCAGGATTCTGCGAGCGTCCCAAACACCGATTCCTTCACTACGAGCTTCTCTCCTCCACCCCTGCGCAGCGAAACATCCTCCTGAACACAACGCTGCTCCGAGCGCTCTTTCAAAAGGACCCCAGGAGAGAGAAAAAGCATTAAAGGCTGGCTTATCCTTGGGAAAACAGGATGCAGAGGGAAACCAATGTAAAACGAACTGTGGTTACAGTGAGAGGAGAGGAGGAGGAGGAGGGGAAGGGGCTCTCCTGATGTGAGCCCAGCGTTGGGCACCCGAGTTCCCGGGACGGCGCAGCTTTTTCTGCTCCCGCACCTCCCCTGACCCGGCCGCTCTGACGGATCCAAAGCCCCGGAGGGTCTGGGGCAGCAGCGGCAGCGCTGGGAATTTGATTTAGGGCTGCCCGAGGCAGGAATGGAGATGTCCTTGTGACCCCCAGGGTCGCCGCGGGGCTCCTCCCTCCCGCGCTTCCAGCCAAAACCAAAACTTTCGGACTCGCCATTCCCAGCTTTTCCAGCGGCAGCTGCTCCGGGCGGGATGGCAATCCCTCCCCAGCAGCCGGGGGGTCACCGGCGGTGAGTGACAGGGGTCAGGGGTTTTGGGTTGACCCGGCACCTGCTCGCTGAGCGCCGCTGATTTCTCGCAGCTCCGGGGGCCGTCACTGCCATGAGCGCCGCGTCCCCTCACCCCGATCCCGCAATAACGAGCTCCGCCAGGGCTCGGGGGTTTTCCTCACAATTAAAAGCTCCTGTCATGGTTTGAAAAAAGGGTACTTTCCCCTGTCCTCGGCACTGGCGAGGCCGCACCTCGAGTGCTGTGTCCAGTTCTGGGCCCCTCGGTTTAGGAAGGACGTTGAGGGGCTTGAGCGCGTCCAGAGGAGGCAACAAGGCTGGGGAGGAGCTGGGAGCACAAACCCTGTGAGGAACGGCTGAGGGAGCTGGGGATGTTCAGCCTGGAGAAAAGGAGACTCAGGGGTGACCTCATCACTCTCCACAACTCCCTGAAAGGTGGCTGTGCTCAGGTGGGGGTTGGTCTCCTTCTCCAGGCAGCAACTGACAGAACCAGAGGACACAGCCTTGAGCTGAGCCAAGGGAAATACAGGCTGGATATCAGGGAAAAGTTTTTCACGGAAAGGGTAATAAAGTACTGGAATGATCTGCCCGGGGAGGTGGTTGGGTCACCATCCCTGGATGTGTTTAAAGAAAGATTGGATTCACTCAGTGCCATGGTTTAGTTGAGGTGTTGGGGCATCGGTTGGACTCGATGATCTCGGAGGTCTCTTCCAACCCAGTCTTTCCGTGATTTCTGTGATTTTCACCTACAGAGATTTTATAATTTCTAGCAGGCACAGCTTCCCGTAAGCCATTCCATTTCAATTTCCTGTGGGTATAACTTCCTGCGCTTTAGAGAGACCAATTAGTGGCCAGTTCTTAGGCGGACACTCTCTGCAGCCACTGGAACAATCAGCCCACCCCATGGTGCACATTTTAAGGTAAGAGAAGCCCGGGATTCTTTCTCTTTTGTTTCCAGCCACAACAAAACTGGGCGGACTTATTACATCCGAGACAAAAGAAACATCGGAGAGTTAATTCTGATTCTTATTGTTTCTTTATCTTTTGGTTCCGTTAATGAGCTTTCTACCTTTGAAGGTTTAAACCGGCTTTGCATTTCTCTAAATCCTTATCTCACCACAAAAATGAATAAATACACTCGTGTTAGACCAGAGTACCTAAATCACCACACTAAATTATTCACCTGATATAAAAAAAATGAACTAAAACCTCTACAGCTCCCAAAAACCAGGGTTCACCCTTCACCTGCCCAAGGTCGGGTCACCCGGGGGAGCGCCAGGAGCTTTTGTGGAAAAAGCAGGATCTTGGGGATTTTACGAGATTTGGGGTTTCAGGATCTTTTTGGGGAGAAATGTTTCAAGTGGAGAAAAGGAGCTGAAAACGAAAGATGGTTTCTGGTTTTCACAGAGTCGTTCAGGTCTACGCCAAACGGGAATATTAATATATCAGTGTTTAAAATATTGCATCACAGCAGCTCGGGAAGGGGCTGGCAACCACTTGGCACTGCAGACCCATCCTTCTTCAGCTTTCCCACCATTTCAGGCATCAGGGTTTTGGTACCAAAACAATAATTGGGATTTTGTGGAATTTTGGTGCAAAATAATGGGAATTTTGTGGAATTTTGGTGCCAAAATAATGGGAATTTTGCTGCACAGAATAATAATTAGAATTGCACGTCTACGGCAGCGCCGTGCCCGTCAGCAGCCGCGATCCCTCCAAATCCCAGCACCAGGTATTCCCAACATTCCCACATTTCCCCTTGGTGTCATCCCCTTTTAGTTCGTCGCTTCAAAAAAATAATAATCGCGATTTTGTTTGGTTTTGGTGCCAAAATAATAAAATAATCGGGATTTTATTTGGTTTTGGTGCCAAAATAATAATTGGCATTTTGTGGAATTTTGGTGCCAAAATAATGGGGGTTTCGTGGAATTTTGTTTCCTCCCCTCCCAAAAAATAATTGGGATTTTGTTTAATTTTACGACCGAAAAAATCAGAGTTTTGTTTCATTTTGCTACTCAGGAAAACCTCTGAGACCATCGAGGGCCAACTTTGGCTCATCACCACCTTTGCCTGAGCGCTGGGACCGCTCATTCCTCGGGCACCTCCAGGGATGGGGGACTCCAAACCTCCCTGGGCAGCCCCTCCCAGCGTTTCCTGTGAGGAAATCCCTCCTGATGTCCCAGCTGAACCTCCCCTGGCACCTCCCGAGGGCGTTTCCTCTCATTTTCTCACTCGAAGCCCAAACTCTTGGTTATTCCCGGCTTTTATTGCTCTTCCACCAGGCAGGACATGGATGGCCCTGCTCCCTCGGCAGTGCCACTGCCCCCGAGGGCTCGGTGTCACGAAGAAGAAGTAACTTTTCATGAAGAAAAAGTAAATTTTCACGAAGAAAAAGCAACTTTTCACGAAGGAAAAGTAACTTTTTTTGAGGCGCCCTGTCCTCAAGAGTTTGGGGACCACCCCGAAAGCCCCGCACCCGCCCTGCGAAGGAGAACTTGGGAGCCGCTGTCCTCCCAAAAATGAAAAGTGAGGAGCGAGGTTGGCTTTTCCCTAATCCCCGCTCTCTGCAGGGAGCAGATGTTCGGTGTCTTTTGGCAGGGCCTTATCTGATGGCGTGCTTTCCACGGCTGAGATCAGAGGGCTTTGAAGGCATCAGGGGAATGTCGGGGCTCGTCCCTCCCCGGCAGATTCCAGGTGGGATTCGTAGCTGGATTATGTTGCAATTCAGGGCCTGGAGGGATTTTTTCAGCACTTTCTCCCTCCCAAAGGCAGGAACCCCTCTGCAGCAGCACTGAGCAGGAAGCAGCAGAGGATGTGTCTACACCAAGCAGGAACGTTCATATATTTATATTTAAAATTTTACATTACGTTCCAAACAGGAACGTTCGTGTATTTATATTTAAAATATCGCATTGCAGCAGCTCGGGGAGAGGCTGGCAACCACCTGGCTCTTCAGATCCATCCTTCTCCAGCTTTCCTCATCCATTTCAGGCATCAGGATACCTCCAGTTTGCTGAGCACCCCTGCAGCACTCCCTGGAAACGGTTCTGGGACGCAGAGGCTTTGAAATGCACCCAAGTGCTGCAGGGGAGGGGCTGTGCGGAGGCAAGAAAAGGGGGCAGGAAGCAAAGGGGAAGGTGGGATCTCCTCAAACCCCGAATCGAAGAGCCGGGTGAGGAGGAAGCAGCTTTCCCCTGCCGGGATGAGCCCCGTGGGATGGAGCAGGGGGGTGCCAGCAGCAGGAGGTGGGTGCTGGGAGGAGGCGGCAAACAGGTGCCGGCACTGAAACTGGAGATGGAATATCAATCAAAGGTGGTGCAGTGTTGTCACAAAAACCAGTCGGGCCGGTAGCCGAGGGCGTTGGAAATGTGGATCCAGGGCAGCCACGCTCCAGGGCTGGCGGTTTTACCCCTCTGGGCCACAGCTCTGAGCTGCAGAGAGCTCCTAAAGAAAATGACTTCTCTATAAAAAGATCCTTCTATTTCCACCTAGTTCGTTTCAGCTTTTTGTTACTGAGGTTTTCTTGGGGTAGGTTCAGGTTGGAGAGTAGGAGAAACTTCTTCCCTGGGAGGGTGGGGAGGACCTGGAGCGGAATTCCCAGAGAAGCTGTGGCTGCCTCTGGATCCCTGGGAGTGCCCAAGGCCAGGCTGGACAGGGCTTGGAGCAGCCTGGGACAGTGGGAGGTGTCCCTGCCCATGGCAGGGGTGGGACAGAACTACAAGCTAAATTTAAGGTCCCTTCCAACCCAAACCATTCCACGATTTTATGATTTTGCTGTCTTTAGGATCAGTGCATGGCCAGATGCTCCTCTCCCTTTCAAGCTGGAGAAGAAACCACAACAAGGGCAGAGCTGAGAGACAAAGCTGGCCCCAAAACAGCAGCCAGGGTGTTCAGGTGCATCAGGAATGTGATGGTGACTGAAACAGCCCCAGCTTTAACCCCAGCCTGGGGGTCTGAACTGACCCTTTCTCCTCCTCCAGCTCTTCCCTGTCCATTCTCCTCCCACCCCCGTGACCTGCAGGTCCTGAAAGCACCTTGGAGAGGGCTGAACAAGCTCCGGGTGACTCCACCTGCTCCCCAAGCCCTGCGGGAACCCCTGTGGGACCTGGCAGTGCAGCACAGAAGGGAGAGAAAAGCCCCGAGCTCCCTTTTCTCGTCCCTGAGGGGTTTTGCTGCAGTGGGGATCTTCCTCGGCTGCCACAAGGGCAAAATCACACCTTCGGCTGCTTGGCTTCAGAGCAGGTCACTCAGAGCCCACGGCAGTTTAAATGCAGGGAAGATGGAGCAGAACAGCAGCTCCTAAAGTCTCATCTCTGAACTATTTCTCTAACGAGACCTAAATCAGCAGCAGTAATTAGTGAGAGGAGTTATTTTATCACCGGCCGTGCCAGACTCAGGGTACAACCCCCTTATCCACCCAAACGCCAGACAGCTCCTGCAGGTAAATCACTCATCCTGTCCTCAGGTTGGATTTGGCAATAAAAAAAAACCCCCCAAGATCCCCGGCGTTGCTGCTCCCAAACCTGTCTGCTCCTCCCTTGCCTGTGCAATGCTGCTGGTTTGAGTGCTCTGCTCTCCTGAAAGGGAGGGACGACCCAGAGCCCGAAATCCGCAGAGAGTTTTGTGTTTGCTGGAAGGGAGCCCGGCGTCCACGAGTGCAGATGTTGGGGGCGGGGAAGATTAAGTCCAGAAAGTCTTTCTTTAAATTCAGAGAGCTGCTGGCCAGAGCAAAATCTGATATGTAATTATTTAACCTTTAAATCTCGACTGCTGCTGAGCTGGGTTTTTTAAGGCGGGTGGGATTACACCCACAGGAGAAGAATTGAAAACCTGTTGCCAGAGTGGTTGTTTTTGTTTTTTTTTTTCCATCGTTTTATTAAAAACTTCCAAAGATCTAGAATGAAAATGTACACCAACTACAAGAGGGGACCGGTCTGTACACTCACGGTTAAAGTGCTAAAAAATCAAACCTTACAAAACCCACGCCGCGATACTGTAAACGATCCTGCCGAGAGCCGAGTGCGAGCGCGCTGAGCCCGGGGGGCAGAGAGCTCCCAGGGCAGCTCCCTCCCCTCTCCCGAGGAGCTGGCCGCTGTCACCTCCCGGCCACCAGCGTGCCCAGGGAAGGGCTGGGACGGCCGTGACACGCACCAGGAGTTCCCCATGCGCCGACCCCGCAGGAAAAACCGGGGAAAAGCCAACCCCGAAGCTCGAGGGGATGGGGGGAAAGTTTCACATTCAGCCGGGCGTTCGAGGTGGGGCTGGGGATGGCTCCTGTGCTGCTCTGTGCCCTGGCTTCAGCACAGGGTGGGCCTGGCTCTTCTCCTTGTGCCCTTCCTGGGGGATTTTGCCCTCCCTTCTTGCTGGAATAACTTGGGAGCAGAGCTGGATTTTGGCCGGAGACTTTTGGTGCCACCCCGTGCCCACCACTGACCCCCACCCGGAGCTGGCGGCTGAAAGCTCCCAGCACAAAACCTGTGTCTCAGCTGGAAGAAAAGGGAGAACACAAACACACCGACACCCAAAGGTGCCTTTGTGCTGCTGTGGGATTGTTCATGCTTCAAAAAAAAAGAGGAGCAGCCTCCTCCATGCGATCCGGACAATTTCAACGAACCCCGGGAGCTGCGAAGGGATTCAGGAAGAAGGAACCACACAAACTCGGGGGGATCTGTTGTCAGGTTGGAAAAACCGGAGCTGGAGATCCCTGGGAAAGCTGGGAATGAGGAGCCGTGAGTTTTCCAGGAAGCTTTGAGGGAGCAATTCCGCAGAGCAGCGTTCTGGGGCTGCAGCCGTCGAGTGAGTGGGAGGGAGGGAGAGGCAGCACTGGGATGAGCTGGGGAAGCCGGGCATTGTCCAGCTTCCCCGGGCACTGCCCGGCTTCCCTGGCACTGCCCAGGTTCTCTGGGCATTGTCCGGCTTCCCCGGGCACTGCTCAGCTTCCCTGGCACTGCCCGGCTTCCCCTGGCACTGTCCAGCTTCCCCGGACACTGCCCACCTTCCCCTGGCACTGTCCAGCTTCTCCTGGCACTGTCCAGCTTCCCCTGGCACTGCCCACCTTCCCTGGCACTGTCCAGCTTCCCCGGGCATTGTCCAGCTTCCCCTGGCACTGTTCAGCTTCCCCGGGCACTGCCCACCTTCCCTGGGCACTGTCCAGGTTCCCCTGGCACTGTCCAGCTCCACCAGGCACTGCCCAGCTTCCTTGGCACTGCCCAGATTCCCTCCTGCAGAAATGCCCTCCTGGCTCAGGAGTTTCAGCTCGGGGGGGAATTCAAAGCTTGGCACCAATCCCACAAACCAGACACGCGGGCTGGAGCTCCCAGCAGGTAGGAAAAGCAGCCCCAAAAGCACTCGCGGGTGGCGGTGGCGGGGCCACGTTCAAACCGGGGTGCCCCCCTGGGCACGAGGGTTTGGGCGCTGAAGCCCCGTGAGCCCCGTGTGGGGAATTGCACCAGGGCTGGGCACGCTGCCATGCGTGAGGAACGCTCTTCCCAGGAGGAATGCTCTGCCAAGGCAGCCCAGAGTGCTGGCTCCGCTGTTGAGGAGCCAGGAGGGGGCAGGGAGGTAAAAACCCCAGCCAAGAGCTCCGGTTGGAGGTTTCATCACCTCTCTGCGGTGACAGGAGCCTGGCCCTTGAGGATCCGTGACTTAGACATTCCCCTCTGGAAGCAGGACGGGGACTGAGCCTCACAAACCAATAACATTTCCAGCAGGATCTTTCTCCGAGCTCCGCCAGCGTTCCTCTCCCTGTCTCCAAACAAGTCAAAGCATTGCTGCAATTTATTAAAAAAAAAAAAAAAAAGGCACTGGAAACTGAGCCAAGAATATCAACACAAACCCTTGGGGTTATTCAGTTCAGTTCCAGTGTTTAGGAAAACTCAGCTTCCTGGCCCTTTCTGCAGACCCAGATTTCTCCCGGATCACCCCTTTGAAGCAGCACCTGAGTCAGGAGGAGCTGAGTTTGAAAACAACAAAGGTCCCACCCTCGGGGCTTCCAGGGAGTTGAAGCTTCTCCGGTTTAAGTTGCTCCGAAGGGTTTTCCACAGCCATGTGCTTTGGATCTGGGCAGTTATTCCTGGGACAGGGCAATCCCTGGGACAGGGTTATATCCCTCTTATCTCTGGGACAGGGCAATCCCTGTTATTCCTGGGACAGGGTTATCCCTGTTATTCCTGGGACAGAGTTATCCCTGTTATTCCTGGGACAGAGTTATATCCCTGTTATTCCTAGGACAGGACTATCCCTGGGACAGAGTTATATTCCTGTTATCCCTGGGACAGAGTTATATCCCTGTTATTCCTGGGACAGGGTTATATCCCTGTTATCTCTGGGACAGGGCAATCCCTGTTATTCCTGGGACAGAGTTATATCCCTGTTATTCCTAGGACAGGACTATCCCTGTTATTCCTAGGACAGGACTATCCCTGTTATTCCTAGGACAGGGTTATCCCTGTTATTCCTGGGAAAGGGTTATCCCTGTTATTCCTGGGACAGGGTTATATCCCTGTTACTCCTAGGACAGGGTTATATCCCTGTTATCCCTGGGACAGGGTAATATCCCTGTTATCCCTGGGACAGAGTGGTATCCCTGTTATCCCTGCGACAGCGCTATCCCTGTTATCCCTGGGACAGGGCTATCCCTGTTATCCCTGGGACAGGGCTATCCCTGTTATCCCTGCGACAGGGCAATCCCTGTTATCCCTGGGACAGGGCTATCCCTGTTATCCCTGGGACAGGGCTATCCCTGTTATCCCTGCGACAGGGCAATCCCTGTTATCCCTGGGACAGGGCTATCCCTGTTATCCCTGGGACAGGGCTATCCCTGTTATCCCTGCGACAGGGCAATCCCTGTTATCCCTGGGACAGGGCTATCCCTGTTATCCCTGGGACAGAGTGGTATCCCTGTTATCCCTGGGACAGGGCTATCCCTGTTATCCCTGGGACAGGGCAATCCCTGTGGATGGCCCCCAGGGCTGTTTGCTGAGCCACCAGGCCAAGCAGAGCCTGCTCTGCCCCAGGCCCTCCCCAGACCGACAACAAAGAGCTTTGTCACTCCACCCTGGGCTCCCTTCCCCTTCTCCTCCGGAGCAAGAGCCCGGTGGAAGCAAGAAAGACAATCTGGGAAAAATCTCCCTGGGAGCTGCGCTGATTCCCGGGGCCGCCTCCGACTCCACGGCACGGGAGCTGTTGCGTCATCAGCTGCAATTAAAACGAGTTAATTGTGGAGCTGCTCTGAACTCCCGGCCCAGCCCTGCCCTCGAGGTTGGGGCACAAAGGCTTCTCCACCTGCCTCCTCCAGGTCAGGGAGAAGGTATGGAAGGGCAGTGGGAAAATGAGGATTCCTTTCCCAGCCGTGAGCTGCAGCGATTGCTGAGGTAAGCTTGCAGGGCAGCAGCGTTCCCTCGCGCTGAGCGAAGCTCTGCAGAGGATGCTCCAAAGGAGCTGCAGCAGCATCCTCCTCCACGGGCCTCCACTTCTGCCTCCAGTGCATCCCAACCGAGCCTTTCCACATGGAAAAACCCCAAACTGGGGATTCCCTACCATGGATCTGCAGCGGGGAATGGAAACAACCACGGC
>WEKY01010182.1:794-24195 GCA_013390045.1 Picathartes gymnocephalus
TGGCAGTCGTGAGGCAAAAAAGGGATTTTCGATCAGTCTCTTACACATGCTCTAACTGAGGTGTTGAGGCATTGGTTGGACCCGATGATCTTAGAGGTCTCTTCCAACCTAGTCTTTCTGTGATTCTGTGAAGATATATGTAAAATGTCATACTGTGGATTCTCAGGATTGCATTTTTTATTGTGTTTGGTTGAATTTCTTTAAAAACCTTATACTGTTTGTCTTCTCTTATTTCTGTTTATATAAAAACTTTTCTTGCGTTTCTTTATCATTACTGAACATTCTACAGGTTTCTTTTTCTATTCTGTTAGAATGGCCTATGAAAAAAACAACTTTGAAATCAATCAAAACTCATACAGTGTCTGGACACATGAATATACTATGTGTAATAAACATTCAGTAGTATTATTAATATAGAATGATAAAGCCCGTATAACTCAAACTCTGGGATTAACCTATCATTCTGCATTTTGAGGACATTTTTTCTGCTACATTTCATGCTGTTTAATGTCATCTTAATATGTCAGATTATCATTTGACCAGTAACCGATTTTCAGTTGATACAGCTTTTATTAAAAGATGAAAAGGCAATTCTTATATATACTATTTTTATGTGTTAGGTTACCTTTTACAAAGTTTTATAATGTTCACACTTAAAATGCAGAGTAAGTCTATCAGTTAAAAACTGAAACCAATTTTTTAGTTTGTTTATTTTCAATGGATTGTGATTACATGTGATTTTTATGACATTGATTCAACTAAGGAGCTATTGAACCTTATCTGTGAGCATTTAATATCTGAAATTTCAACATCAGTGGAAAACAGATTTAACTCATTTGTTGCACATTACAATGAACAAAAGTTCTATCTCCTTAAGAGAGGTCCAGAATCTTAACTCTCTCTGAATATCTCCCAATGGTATCTGAAACATAGCTATCACTCCCTATATGGAAATTAAATAAAATAAAATTTATCAGATAAATATCAGATGAGCATCCTAAGACCCCGTTCAGGATCCATAAGCAACAGTCAAGAAACTACCTTCTGTATTAGAAAATACCTTCTGTATTAGAATTAGACATGTAAAGAGATGTAAATTCATAAGAAAGGATTTTAGTGTTTTATGTAGGTAAAACTATATAAATCACATGTAAGAATATACGTGGAATTTTTAGAGCTATTTACTTGACCTGCTTCCAATATTTTAGTTGATGTTGCCTTAAAGAATTTGAATTGGCTTAGAAAAAAATATCCAAAGTTGGTTCTTTATGTAAATTTCTGACTGGAAGAGAGTACAAAGTAGTGACAGCATTATTTGTCAATGTCCTCCAGTGATTGTTAGCAATGCATTCTTGCACATATTGTTTCAGACAAAAAAATTAGTATTTTGCATTAGCAGAGGATAATTAGGCAATAAGATACAAAAGAGAGTAGGGTTATCATGAGATAAACACACACATGGGGTGTTATGAGGCACAGCCAAGTATTTGCAATCCCTCCAGGGTATGATTATCTCATGATAACCGCACACCCTGGAGTTGCCTTATTGCTATTATAAAATATCTTTATTATAGGAAGAAATGCACATTTTTGTGCTGAAAGAAGACGAAGGTGGCAATTTAGAATGCTGAACAGCAGTTTCAGCTGAGCTGTGTGGTTTACACAGATTAATCTATCCCATTGGAATGTTTCCTTGGCCAAAAAAATGTTCCCTAAATCCAAGCAGTCATAATCTGTAGTGATGTGCAGCTATTTGGAGTATTTGACAAAATCCCTCCTTGGTTTTTATGCTGTTCGTTTGACTGCAACATATGCACACAGCAATATGAAGAGATGGAGAGGTGTGAACAGGACAGTGAACATTCTGAATATTTGATAATATTTCTAAAGTCTGGATTCTTCCATTTTACTTTTATGCAAAGTGTGTAAATTCTGGAAAGCTTCACAAAATTGAATAATGCATCTAAAGCTAATTGAGAACTATTGGGAGATAGAAGTTCCAAAGTACAAACAGTGTCAGTAGAGCTTTAAAAGCTGGGAAACTGATGAGCCAGGGAGAAGTGAGAAGCCCCTTCCAAGTGGCACAGTTGTTTTTCTACCAGGCACAGAGAGGTGATGCCATAAGGGGAAAAGGCAGCTGGATAAATACACACTGGCTGCTTTGTACGAAATTGGAGTGGATGAAGACCACGAGAATACTTAGCAACAGTCCTATGCATAATAGCTTTGTCCATGTGAATGGCCTCTCTGAATATACAGTCTTGCTTCCTCTCTTTGCAGACACCATTTGGGAGCGAAAACAACTTGGTCAGGGTTCAAGGTCGATGTTAACTGTTCTGATGACATGCTCAAAAGAAACAAATCTTGTCTCTATATCTGCATTTCAACAAGTGGTAGGTTAGCTGTATGTCCTGTTAGTCATAGATTCTTCATGAACAATTATGCCTAAGGATTTATTTCTATTCTGTCATTTAATTATTTATGAAAACCATCATCATATTCCAGTGCAACAGAAAGAACTTCAGGGAGCATTCAGTTTCTGTAAGTTTGTGATATTATTGAAAAAAATTTAGGAAGAAATAAGCATTGAAATAGCTTATAAATTGTGTGTTAAAACATAATCAATATTTGTATTCATGTTTGGGCATAAAAACACACAAAGAAAGCCTTGTAGAATTTATTTCTGCTTAGAAACTTGTACTTTGGCCTTCAAAATGTGTCAGCTTTAATTTAAGATTGGTGTTTAATATGGAATATGGAGATCAATGCAATTGATTTGATTGAATAAAAAAGTCCTTGAAAGGATATATGGTGCACATTTTTAAATGCAACAAGCCCAATAATTGGTTTAAATGTAAAAATAAATTGTATCTAGAGATATCTATCCCAGCCAGGGGTGATGTTTTATTGGTTTTTGCATTTCACTAACTGATGTGCTTTCATGGAAAATCGATATTGTGCAGTCAAATATATTTTGCTTTGTTGTGTAATAGGTTCAGTTAGCTAAAATATAATTTTAAACATGGCATAACTAACCTTTATTTTACAGTAAACTTTTTGTGCAGAAATGAAGGGAAAATGTAAAAAGACACTTTTACCTTCCTAAGTGTTCTATGGAGTCCCTTGCATAATGTATAGATTTTTCATGTGCTTCTGCAGCATTTTACTTTGCTAACTCTCAGCCTTTTTAATTAAGTCCCTAGCCATTCCTCTGGAAGTAATTGCCATCTGTGGAATATTAGACACCATTTCGAGTGATGCATATGTACCTGCTTAGCCGAGCTGTGTAAAACCAGGCATCATACTTTCTACCTGTACTGAAACTGAAAATGTATTTGCATTCAATTTTTTTAACCTATTATGAAGAGAAAATCTATTTCTCCATTTATTCAGTTTTGACAATTTTAATACAACTGAAAAGAAGCTTTTTTAGAAAAAGCCTACAACTCATACAATTCCTCTTTTTTTTTTTTTTTTTAATCATTGTGTCTTTCTCACAACAGGGGAGTGCTGAAGTCAAAAAGGGAATCTGACATATTTCACTTTATAAGTTACCTAAATGATCAGAGAAATTCCACTGCCACTACAGAAAATGTTAGTGAAGGCAGTATGTTATACAAGAGAATTCTAATGGATACAATTCTTCAGTTCAACAGGACACAGTCACTACAATTAGTTTAAAATGGCCGTTAAACATCTGCTGGTTTTCTTAAAGTTTGTACCTCTCTTGTCATTAAGGAAAATAGATTATTTGAAAAAGCTGTTAGCATCCAAAGGAGAAATTTATTTCAAAGATTTATGTCAATGCGGTTTCATGATGTACAGATTGAAGAAGCCCATGAAGAAAAGGTATTTTTGTATGTGCTATCCTAGGGAAACAGACTTTTATGTCTTTTTGTCCTCTAACTCCAAATTACAGTGCTCTGTTCAGTTTTTACTTTCCCTACAGCAGGATGCTGTGGGAGTATTTTTGCCCATCTTTCCTCTCTCTCAGTAGTCTTGAGGAAGTAGGTAAAATCCTGTGGATTTCTTTGCAAAGCTGTAATTATTGTAGAGACCCACATTTCCGCATTAAAAAAAAAAAGTGTTTTCTGCACCACGATGTTTGCATACAGAAAATTGGTATTTCTAAGTAATTCTTTGAACCCTACAATTCTGAAACAATGAAAAGGTAAAAAAAAAAAAAGTAATAGGCAGAGAAAGTAAATATACACACTCATTGAATTCAAGAGAGCAGAGAATTTTTTCTGGACTAGTGATTTCATAGACCAGTTTTACACTTTTTAGTCATGCCTTAAAACAATTGAGCACATGCCATAAACATCGAGTCACTGGAAAATGAAGAGTCGTGAACCATTCAGAACCCAATGGAACTAATATGTCAGAAAGTTATAGCTTCAGAATGTCTGAATTCTAAACCTGCTTGCAAGCCACTTTGGTCAAGCAGTTTTTGAAAGATATTTGCATAAAGACATACATTCTTTCAAACAAAAGATTACCAGGAGATGGAATGCTGGTTTTTAGAGAGACTTTGCTAAAGAAAAAGAAATAGTCTTGAATCTCTTTAAATCAAACCTTTAGCAATATTTAGGACTGTTTGGATAGGGATATATTATTTGGCTACTTATGCAATTCAGTATGGTTGAGATGCTACATGTCTGTTACTGTCATCATAGACAAGAAATTATTTTCCTTCTTTTCTTGGCTACAGAGTAACAAACAGAGAAGCTGAGTAGGAAACTTAGATTGATGAGGGCAACGGTAACTGGAGAAAAGGATATTTGAATAGGTGCCATGAGAAAAAGAAAGCATTGCAAATTACACCGCTTGCCTTAAAAAAATAACCTATTCAACATGTTACAGAATAGTATTCAAATGGAAGATTTCCCCAGAGTATAAAGACTTCTGGCACAAGTTCTTAAAACTAGCAAGGGCCATGAAATTTGTAAAGGTCTATGGAAAAACTAAGCACTAGGAGGAAGAACAATGAACCAAGGAAGAAGAAATTTTAAAAGCAATCTATTTTTTTATTTTAATTTTGTTTTCCTTTATTCATCTGCCTTCCTTTGGTTTGAGGTTCATCAAGCTACACGTTTATCCAGCCCCTGTTGTAATGGGGTCTTATTTGGGGTAGGGGGCAAGGCCTAAGGCAAAAGTATAATCCATCTTATAATAATATTAATAGTGTGTCACGTGAGACCCACACTACATAACTTTCACATATCATAATAACACATTTACAAAACCACAAAAAAAAATTCATTCTATCTGAAATTGTTGAGATTCTTTAATTATTGCATCCATTCATTGCCAATTATACCAGGAAAGGGATGCCATGCTGAGGAGTGTCTTTTACTACCCTCACATGCTATCAGCTACAGTATTGCAGCCCTCACATCTGCCCCATTGGTGGCATTCAGCAGCTCAGGAAACACACTATCCAGAAGACACACATTTTATATGTGTTCTAGAACAAAACAATGGCACCTTCAACAATGACCTACTGGTTAATTTTGGTCAAAGTTTTCTACCTTTATAGAGTAAGAAGTCAGATAAAGCTAAAGGCCAAGCAACACAACTACATTATATTCACTTTCCTACAAAGTCTGTTTGGTGGTGGATTAGCTCAGAGTTCATTTCTGGAATCTGAAAAAAGCCCATGAAATGAGATTTTTCATCACTAACAATAAAGCCAGGACAGCCCCAGTGACTGAAAACTATCATGGTGGTAAATCTTGCATTCACCACGACTTCCACCAACTGAAGCTCTATTTCCTACTCATGTAAGTGTCATATAATCTACCTGCACATTCCTTTAATAATTATTTTTTCTAAGACACTTAAGATTAAGAGATTTTCATGGACTTCGATGTCTTTATTGTAGTATCTTCAGCAGAATCTAGAGACAATTGTAATTCTTAATACTATACAATTGCAAATCACAGTAACTAGAAAATTCACTGCAAACAGACCTATAGATAGGAACTTTGCTGGCAAAGGAATTTATGGGGTATGTTTTCTAATTAATAAGTTATTTTACATTTTATTTATATATGGATTTCAACAGTCACGATCTGTTTATGTATTCAGTATCAAAAAATTATTATTTCAAGCATTTTGCTATACATCACATGCTAAGTTCCCAATTAATAAAAGTAACTGACAAAGTAATAAACAAATGGCATAGGTGACTTGGCTCAAAATATAATTAGTTCTGATGATACAATATTCTAAGTATTTCTTCAGAATAACTATCTTACACTGTAATGGTGGTTTTTTTAGAAAGCATGGACAGAACAGGAACATGCAAGTCAGCTACTTTAGGTAAATGTATATTTGACTATATAAAGCTTCATTCATAATTAGGTTGGGGTTTTCCAGTTACACCAACAGACAGAAGACAGAATGTTACACAGTGGTTGGCCATTTTTTAGTTTTGAAAGTTTCCTTCCCTCCAGCAGTGAGCTGTAATGTGTTCTGATGAAGATAGCTAAATGAGTTGCTTCTTGTGACAATTATAGGGGGCAAAAACCCCTTATTGCGGTCACTGAAGCAGCAAAATTAATGTCAGAATTGACAGAAAATGAAACATTTCCTCAACATCTTATCTTCTTTAATGGGAATATTTGCAGTAACATTGATTGTATGAAGAACACTATTTTCTTGATTTGTGGTCTAGACTAGATATTGCTACACCTGGGACTCCTAAGATTGATCTACATGTGACTTAGATCAAGCAGATCCCCTGTGGTTCTTTGCTTGGTCTTATTACCTCTGATGCTAGATGGCCTGCCTTGCTCGGGGAAGATTTTTTTTTCTCTATTCCCATCTGGATTGCATGCTAGAAGCTGAAAGTGGGCAGGAAAGGTCCGGGTTTCAGCTCCAAAACTTTGTCATTTTTGTCCCTGCCTTGCCTCAGCAGCTATTCACAGGTAATGGCTCTAGCAGTCAGGATGTCATTTGTCTAGGATAAAACAGCCCCTCAGTACTGGTTCAGCTCAGGTGCTGATTGCTCTGTCACACACTATCATGATTCCCTCACCGTGTGTCAAGGCTCTGCTGCAGAATGAATGCTCTAAGTCACAATGGAAGTTACAATCACAAGACAAAATGGAAATGATAATTTGACACCGACAGATCCCCAAACTGGCTTTGACTGTGCAGAATTTCCCCCGCCTCCTTTCTTCAGCTGTCTCCTTTTTGTTACAAGGACAAACTTTGGCATACTCAGTCACTGCTATTTGCAAATTACCTGTGGCTGATACAACAACAAGGCAGAAGGCAGAAGCCACTCCCTGTTTGGCATTTGAGTGATTGCAACAAAGAAAATTATGGTGTTTGAATGCTGCTTCTATCAATGTCACAAACATGACAGTCATTTTTATACCAGAATACACTAAAAAAGAGAAATAATATTTTTAAAAGACCTGTTAATATTAATTTGAATTTTAGAGGGCTAAATAAATACACTAATGTATTTTGAAGGTGCCATTACAATCATGTTGTTTGACTTGCACAAATAAGATTAGAGATTTCATTCAGTTTTCCTAACCCAGAGAGGCATAACAGATTGTCTTTTGGAAACCCACCCATTTTGATTTAAAGATTCTAAATGATGAAAAAGATTACTGCTTGAAAAATTGTTGCAATTGTTAATTGTCATCACCATCAAAAACTACCTTCAATTTCTCGTTTGGGCTTTACCAACTTCTACCCATCATTGGACATTATGTTTCTGTCTGCAAGATGCAACAATGCTCTAAAACAAGTCCTTTTTAGATAATAACATATCACAGAAATGTTTGTCTTGCTTTAACTTCTGTGACTATTCCAATAAGCAATTTTCCCAATAGAATGATGAAAGGAAAAGGTGAGTTGTGGCCAAATACAATGAAATAAATTGTATTTCAGATTGCTACTTGAAAATATGCTCAAATGGTTAGGCTAGATAGTCAGCAACTCCAATCTTACCTTATGTTTGGGAGTAAATTATTATCTTTAACATCTTGTTGAATTATTTCTTTGAATATTATATGACCTTCATTTAACTGTTTGTCTAAGGGTTGTTCAATGCTCAGAACTCATGTTTGATTTAGGATTATGTGCAGAAAAAAACTACTTGAAATATTAGTTTGGGTTTGGGGTTTTTTAACTAGCAACTGCCTATCAGTTTGCAAATAGAAAAAATTGCATAAAAAGAAATGTTTTCATTGGTTGACTTGATGATTTCTAATTAAAGATTGGGTATTCCCAAAGCATAACATATTTAAATAAATTTTTTTTGGTAGTGGAAGGAGATATAGTGGTATAGTGCTGGTATCTTCTATGCAGTGTCTTGTTAAGAGAATGTCTGATCTAGGAGGGCTCCTAGATGATAAATCAAAAATTGTTTCCAAATGTATTCTTTGGTTTTATTATGGCTTAAATCCTCCACCACAAAGAAAATCCAATTCATTTGATAAAGTAAGAAGTAATGCCATGTATAAGAATATAGGTAAATCTGTTTGAGACTAAACCTTTTCTTTCTGTTCTGTAGATTTTAAACATTATGGGTTTCAAGAATATATGTTTGATTTCTCCACTTCTACTTATAAGAGGATTGTTGAAGATTAATGTTTATCAGCTAAAAGACTTGAAAGCATACAACCAACGGAGCTACACCCATAGTTGTAAAACTTATATGCATTCATCAGCCCTGAGTCTTCTTTCCAGGTAGCAAGGTCTAACTTTCCATTCTAAAAACTTCCCCTTTCATACACTGCAAGGTTCACTAAATTTTCTCCCTTTTATTTACTGTAGTGTCAGTACTGGTCAGCTCACCTTGCAGTTGATATTTACTACACTGAGTAATAAATACGATGTCGCTTAGGCTCTCTAAATGGTCTTTGCTATATCATGAAGAAAGTCAGTTCTGGTAGAATCTGTATTAATATTTGTGTGTACATAGAAATTCTGAGGTGCTGTATGGAGAAGAAGGGGTTTGTGGAAGGAAATAGAACATCCATATTGAGGATATATCACTTGCTGATATAAACATCAATTACAATTGGATCAGAGAGCAAGATATATCCTAACATAAACCTTATCTAGAATATGAATTTCACATCAAGTAAAATTTTATTAGAGACATGGCAAAGTTCTTTCTTTTTTTAAATGTCAATACATTATTTATCTTGCATTTTTTAATTCTTTCTGATATTTAATAAAAGCAGTAAGAGGCTTTTATGCAAAGATGACAGAAGATGACCTGTAGCTGTTGTCCTAGAACTCAGTGAATGTAATAGTGTGAAAAGGTGGAACTTAGTTTCCTTTTCTATGCTGCATTTTTTTAAACAATTAGTTGGCATATACCAGTACCCAAATCTCTGACCAGACATGCTGCTGACAATTGGACAAACGTCTTATTTGAGAATGAAAGCGGGATTTGGCTCTTTTTCAGAGCAAGGCAGGACTGTGAACTTTGTGATATGCTAAGATTTTTACAGAGAAAAGCCTTTCCAGATAAGGCTAGTGTTTTTTTAGGTCAGAGATCTCTCTGTGAGTGTGCGCCTAGGAGGTATTTTGCAGATTAGGTGGTCATGGTTCTATTCTGCATATTGTGGTGGGAAAACCCTCTGCAGTCTCCTTAGCTGCTGTGTACCAGCTGCTGCTGCCTGTTGTCAGCGAGCTGTTCCCATGTGCTTCCTCCTCCTGCTGAACTATCAGTCTCCAGTCATGAAAGCAGATTCACTTCTTAGCAGATATATCACATTAACTTCTGTTGCTCAGCTGAGTCATTATGTAATGTAATTGTTGGCCTTTAATAAATCAGTTTGGTTTTTTCCATATATTCATATTTTAATTCAATTTCCAGCAATTCCATCTAGACTAGTATACTAAAAATATGCATAAAGCTAAAAAAACCTAAAGCCACAAGGTGTCATAAATTTTCAAAATCAGGAGATGAACCTATCCATAGCAAATAATTAGACATCAACAATAGCACATGATACAAACGTTAAAAAGGGTTGTGTAATGACATTGTATTGATTCACAGTAAAGCCAAGGTTTGTGTTTTCAAAAGTAAAGACTATGTAACTGCACATTTAATTTGTGAAAAAATGTTCCATTTCAATGTACAGCAATCAAAATAATATATACATATGAATAATTTTACATATGCAAAATACTTATTACAAAAGCAAATGGTCATTTACACATAAGACAACCAGAGTTGTGGGGTTTTTGTAGTACAAATTCTGCTGCATGACAAGCAAGCATTACAGGCCAGAGAGAATAGTTCAATGTGAGAGCTCCCTACTTTGTGAATAAATCAAGGACTTCAGATAAAACTGTTTAGCCAGGCTCAGAGGAGAGAAGGCACAAGAGATAAATCACACAGTATTCTACAGTATCTTGGCTTCTAAAATTTTCACGAACAGAAAACACTCAGAGCTGCAATTGCCATTCAAAGTAATACACCATTCAGTGCCTGAATTGTCACACAGAGTCATGTTTTGCATCATTTACTGCCAGATGCCATTGGTACCAAATTACGTCTTTCAAGAGACAAGGCATGATGTTCTAGATCATTGCTGTCTCAGTGCAGAGCAGAGTACATGGCACAGAATCTCTTGGCTCTGGAAAAATGATGTCTCATAATGATCAGGGAGAACTCTTACAATTAGCTTCAATGAAGAAATTTTAACAAAATTATTATTGCTTAACACTCCAATTGGCAATTACAACTCAAAACTTCAACTTCCATATTTTGCTGGACTCATCCAAGCATTTCACAATGGTATTTTTCTCTTAGAAAAAGAAAAATTCAAGACAACTAGACTTCCTTTGGGATTGCCATTACATTATATTTTGAGGGTTTTTAAAAAATATTTTATGTATAGAAAGGTCTTTTTCTGAAATTATTTAAATGATATGTCTTTTCCCCTTCTTTTCTTCATATATCAAGTTTAGAGAGGACAGCTTCATGAACAAAAAATCCTGACAGTAAACTATACAAAGTTCTCTTACTGGGTGTTTTTGGTGGAAGCAACGAATTGTATAAAATAGTTAGAACTGGGAGAGTGTCCAAATTTCTTCTCAAAAATAACTCAGCATTTTAACAGGTTCATAGTTACATTTTGAACCAGTTAGAATTGTCCAGCAGGAATTTCAATGAGTTAATGTGAATTCTGAATATTCTGGAAAAGCCTTCATTAAATTAAATACAAGCATTTAAATAAATGTCTGGGAATCTGAGGAACAGTAGCAAAGCTAACTTGGTAAAACACTAGTTAAAACAAACATGAAGGAAATAAAACATCAGTGTGCTGGATAAATTTTTCAGGAAGATACTCATCCTTTTGATTGGTTTTTGTATTTTTCTGGTTTTTATGTCCTGGATAAAATTTTCAGGAAAAAAATTATCAGGAGTCAATCTCATCCTCCTTCTACAGTTCCAAGTATTTTGCCTTCTGACCTATGTATTTATGTAACACGCTCAATTCTCTTTTTCTTTTTTTAAGATCAAAAAGTATTATGAATGAAACTTGGAGAGAGGGTTCTGGAGTACAATTATGAACTCTTTTATTGAATATTTCTAATATTCATGACAGATTCCTTCCATCAATAATCCTAGTCCTTCTGAAATTAATTTGTTTACTGTATTTTAGAAGATATTTTCAAACAAAGTTTTAACATCTTCTTATTGTTATGCTTTTGTACTATGGACTATATCTCTGTTTCCTTAACTTATTATAGACCTAATTCTAGAAGAGCTTTAAAGTGTATCCAAAGACAACTTTACTGTGATGTTCATTTTTCATGTTTTCTGTGTAATTTACAATACAGTTCCAATTTTTTGATAAATAGTTTGCCAAAATTTTTTTTGGATAATATCGTGGGCATTTGGTAGGAATCCACATATTTTGAGAGAATTTTTATCAGAGATAGAGAACTATGATACACAGGTAGCTTTCATTATCTAGGATATACATTTCTCTTAGTTGAAGTTTCACTGCTTGCACATCCCTATCCAAATGTTTATACAATATAATCTGAAATTATGGTTTCTGTTTACATTCAAGCTGCCAATCAAACATGATTCCACAGACAACAGTAATTAGCTGAGTTACCCAATTAGAAAAGAGAAGAAAATATCTTGTTGGCACTCACAGTATTACTTGACAGACAGCTTGAATATAACTTGTATTTTGAAAAGGTTTGTGTTGGGAAAAAATAACGATTTTCAATAACTAATGAAGTGCTACAGAGATTTACATTTTTAAGGTTGAAAAGTTAGTAAAAAAGGATTTAAAGTATTCATTGTCAATCAGTCTTTCCAATCTGAATGCATACATTGCATTTTTACCATTATATTAACATTCTTGTCCATCTGTGACTTTATGTTTATGCTAGTTTTGGCTGGGATAGAGTTAACTTCCTTCACAGTAGCTAGTGTGTGGTTGTGTTTCGGATTTGCACTGAACACAGATAACATAGAGATGTTTTGTTACTGCTGAGCAGGGCTTACACAGAGCCAAGGCCTTTTTGCTTTTCCTACTGCCAGGCTGGTGAGGAGACTGGGCGTGCATGGGAGGTTGGGAGGAGACACCGCCGGGGCAGGTGACCCCAAGCCCATCATGCTCAGGGTGTAAAGTGAGGGGAAGCAGCAGGAAGGAGGGGACGTTTGGAGTGATGGTGTTTGTAACAATCACCCCTGATGGGGCCCTGCTCTCCCGGGGATGGCTGAACACCCGCCTGCCCGTGGGAAGCGGTGAATGAACTCCTCGTGTTGCTTTGCCTCGTGTGCACAGCTTTTGCTCTCCCTAGGGAATTGTCTGCATCTCAGCCCATGAGTTTTCTGGCTTTTAGCCTTCTGATTCTGTGAGGTACTTGATGCTCGGTGGCTGGCTGGGGTTAAAACGTGACAACAGAAATGGAAAGCTCCCTCCATATCCCAGAAGAACCTTTCTGAAAAATCGAAATTTTGGGCTTTTCCAAAAGTTACATGTATGAGATTCTGGGACAAACTTGATTTAAATAAAAAGAAGTTGCCAATTAATATGCTGGCAGAATCTAGCTGACAGAATCTAGAATCTGCCAAGGATTTTTTTTTAATGGTTTACTGTTGTGAGACCTTTAGCCACAAGGAATTTAAATATAAGTATTTGTAAAATTAAATTATTCATTCTTTTTTTGCTTTTGAAGCAAGACTTTCACCATCTTAGAAGAAAATTTCAAAATTAAAACCAGAATGCTGAAAAATAGAAGACTTTTTATATTTTAAAATGTCTTTCTTAACAATTTTTGAGAATTTGAGAAAGATCAGGAACTTTTATTTTCAGAATGTTTGGTACTAACAATATTGAGTCATTTAGGCAACTTGTTCGTGCCCTGGTGGAGACAGCACAAGGGGATGTCACTCTATTCCTTTTTATCCCAAGGGTTCCACTAAGATTTTCTTAGGCTCATTGGAATGTAGCATGATATTTAATTTTAAATATATAAATCCTCATTTTAAACATATGAATAATCTAAAAGCATATATAGGTCACACATGTGAAACCAATCATGGATGCTTTTTTCCTATTAAAAATAATTTCTAATGTAAGGTTTAAACTTAGGATGTACTTACCAGAAGGCTCTCAGTAAAGCTTAACTGAGTTGCCTAAGCATGTGAATGTAGACCTCAGTATAAAGTGCTTTTGAGTCCTGCAGAGAAACAAGGTGGTCTTGCTGCTGAAAAGCTTCAAAAGGATTGTGGATTTCAGGGAGCATATTCGCATGGAACAGTAAAGCACTTTACGTAACAAGCTTTACATTCACACCTTTCAGCTATTTTGGTTTTAACTTTCCCAAGTTCCCCAGGTTGACATGCCCCGAATTCATGCATGTCTGTCTAAGGTGTAAGTCTGTTGCTGGTTTTACAATGTGCTTTGACAAACCATGAAGAGACCAAATCTTCTTTAACAAATTCTTTAAGATCCCTATTTTAAAACCAGATTCAAACCAGGAATCCAAACCTATCCAAATCACTGATATTTTGATTTTCTTAGTATTTCCTTGTTAGAAGTAGCTTTATCCTTTGTCATAATTGTTATACTTAGGAGTAAGATTTGGATTCTTTATCAAAGGAAAAAAACTACTGCAATGTTTTACTTATTGCCTGGACAATGCACTATTAATTCCAGTGAAGAGTTTTTGACAATAAAATGGATTTGCTCTGAAGGGCAAGCACCACCTCCATATGCATCCAGACTGCATTACAATCTAATCCATCACATTATACATTTATAGGTGTCTACCACTGCAGGATTGCTAAAACACTCAGCCATAAAAAAATGTCCATATGAAAAGCTGGTTTAAATTTCATGCATTTTTACTTACAAAGTGTCTGGTTAGATGAGCATGAGCTTCTGTGAAAGAAATCCTTTTGGAACATGAATATGTAAGAAGCTATGAAAATTACATGAACAGCAGTTTCTCTATTACCTTCTCTGTATTCTTTGCTGCTAGGTGAGTTTTAAACTCAGCTAATTTGCAAATATCATTAAAATTCTTTTCAAAGTTTTATGGCATTGCATATTAGTAAATAGGAACACTACCTTGCTTCTTGATGTAAAAACATGTGCATAGCTGATTTCCCAGATGAGGAAAAAGATGGCTCAGTGGACAATAAAGCATCAGCTGTGAACTTACTGTACATACTAAAATTATTCAACCTTGGGTATATTTTCAAAAGCAATGTGAATGGATGCATAACCACAGCTTTGATTATTTGTTAACAGAATTTCTATGAGTGCCTTCCATTCATGCTCTAGAAAATTATCCCCTACTTGTCTGTCATAAAAATCTGATTTATTTCCTAATATGAAAAGTAACAACTTATAGAGCATGATAGATTGGCTTGGGTTGGAACATCTTGATTCTCAAAGATCATCTAGCTCCACCTCCTCTGCCATGGGCAGGGACACCTTCCACTAGACCAGATTGCTCAGAACCCCATCCAACCTCACCTTATATGTTGAAATATTTCTCAGTGAGAGAAAATAATTCCAAACTAGATTTTTCAGCCTTTGCAGCTGATTTTGTGGTAATATTTTCCATTTCCTATAATTACAATTAGTACCACTAACAAAATAATGAGTAACTGAAAAAATAAGACATGAAAAATAAGGTTTTATGTATAAAGGGACATTTTTTTAATAGTAATTTTTTTTATATAAGACTGGGATTTTTAAAAAACAATACTATGAAAAAATGTCCCATTATAGTATAATTGTGGTGTAATGTGATCTAGAGGTATAAAAAATAATATATTCTAGTTTTAAGTATTGTTCTTGTGAAAGATAATGCACATATACCTGTCTTAAAATGCTAATCTGCCCCCAAAAGCTAATAGAAAAATATATTAAATTCAATATTGTTCTTTATTCTAGATAAATAGACATACTGTGAAGTTTCACTTCACAAGGTGTATCAGTTCTACAAGGCATTGTTTGTTCATGGGATAAAAAAATGCAGACTTTACCCTGCTTCAACATGGACAACACTCTTAATGCTGAGGTCCTTCACAGAAAAGGATAAGCCTAAGAAAGTTGGGGAGAATTTGCTTTTCCTTTCTAAAATTTCCTGCTGATCTCAATTTCTTTTGTTCTTCTCCTCAAAACGGCAAAGAATTTAGGTCACAAAGCCAGCTGAAGTCTATAGCAATATAGAGGTGTGCACGGAAAGTTCTGGTGGAGACACACTGCCCCTGCTTGTCAGCCCCCCGGTTTCAGTGCATGAACATCACAACTGGTATGTTAGGAAGGCCCAGGCAGAACAAAAATGTAGATGAATTAGCTATTTGGCCACTTCTGGTTTTGTTGGACAGAATTATGGAAGAGTCCAGCTAGTGTTTCTATTAATCTTCTCTTCCTCCTTCCCCCAGTGTGGCAAAACCTTACTCCCCAAAGAGAACGAATGTCAGGGAGCCAGCACCTCTCCCTGCAATTATAACCTTCATACTTTATGCATGATCACTGTGGGAAAAAGTATTGAGAATTACAGTATATAAATTCCAAATAATTTGATTTCTAATTACAAACTAATAATAAGGGCATAATGAGGAAGAAAGATAAAAAGTCAGGGCACTGGTAATGCATTCATATTATAGCCAGCAATGTACGATTTCTACATGTTATATATTTGGCCTTTTTGCTTTCCATATCTCTCTAACGTATTTAAGATTTCAGAGATTTTATCAGATGTTTGTATTTTAGTAATTAGATTATTGGGACTAATTTTTGCATTATTCAGGACATTCAAAATCCTGTTTTAATAAGTTCCAGAAGTTCGTCACTTTGCCTGGGTAGAGTAGGTTTTCTGTATAGCAATGTAATCCAAACCTCTGCATCTTTTAGACTCCTTTATCACCTCTTTTGGGAGCTTTTTTTTGCAAGCATTTGAGGATGAAATGTGTTTGAATATTGGACAAACCCATGATAAGACGAGTTGCACAAACTTAGCCAAAAATGCATACTTAAAAGATGCACAGGGGAAGATGAAATGGGGGGATATATGACATACAAATTTCTTGGGAAATAACAAAGAAAAAAATCCATGAAACATGCTTGTTCTGGACCACAGGACTAGTAATTGGGAAAAACTAGTGTGGACACAAAACAATCAAAAATTCCTTTTTGGGTGTGTTTTGAACAAAAATTATTAACATACAGTAATTGAAGTAATAAAGTGTGTTATCATATAATTTTGCCAAAGTGCTGAAAACTGCTGAAAGATTTGTGGTAACCTAAAAGCCAGTATCCTCCTATGTATATTTGTTTATCTTCATGTCACACAACCCAGCATAACCTGATAGTAGATTCTTTTTTTAAACTGTTTTTTTAGAAGATAGCAGTAATAAGAAAAAGTACATAGTAATTTAACTTTAAGCATGTGACCTTTCTAAAGACATATCAGGGAAAGTATTTCCAGGGATGGTATACATCTAGCTTCAAGTGAATGTCTTGGTACATATTAAAAGATATAAACTTATACAGAGCAGAAGAAATTCAGTTCAGCTCAGCCAGCAAAAAATACAACAGACTGAACAGGAAAGCACTAATATTTTTTAGATGCATAATGTTCTTACAAATGGCCCATGCTGTGCTAATAAAACTATTGTGACTGGGAGCTTTTGCAGTGAGAACTGACAGATGAAGCAGAGTTAAGTACTTTTTCAGACAAGCTACTGCAGTAAATCATTAAAGCGCACAGTCATCCTTCATCAGCCTGGGATTTGTTTTATAGCAATTGCAAATCGAAAACAATGTAAACAAACAAATCGACAACTAATGAACATTCCCCCACTGCTCACTGTAAATAGATCTACAACTTTAGAAGAACACTTTATCCAACACATTGTCAACTCATTGTAAACACATCTACAACTCATAAACAACTCATTACCCAGTATGTTGTCACCTCATTGCAATTAAAGTTGAATGCTAACTGTACTGCATTTCCCCAAACTGAATCAATTCAGAAGCATGGAAGAAAATGTCTAGATGTATTAGTCCAATAAGTTGCAGGACTTTTATGAGTATCTTCACAGTGTAATTGGAGTTTCTTTTGCAGTTTTTAATGTAAAAATTGAACAAAATTGCATCACTTCCTATTCTAGCTTACATGTAGATTTACTCAGTTAGACTTCCAATTTACATATAATAGTTTCTATGGAAATTTCTTAAATGAGAAAAGTATTCCCCAAAAGGTTGTAAAACTCACAAGTTTCCTTCAAATTGTTCTGCATGAATTATATTTGACAGTCTTCTTTATTTGTTTATTTATTTATTCATTATTTACTGGCTTACTTTCTATGCCACTAGAAATTTCTACCTTATTTTTAGAGCATGGTAGGTATTAATATGGATGTGATTGCTAATAAATGAACTTCAATATCTCTTAAAAATAGATTTGCTATTGAAAAATCACTTACCTTGAAGAAAACATAACTAAGAAGTTTTATGTGTGGTGGACATAAATCTCAAGATGAAGACATCTGGGTTTAAGAGTAAACTTCACATACACTAGGCTGCTGACTGGGACACAGCTTACGAGAACTGGAAGTATCTGAAATTGCTTCCACAAACTCTTCTGCATGCACACAATCTGCTGCCGCTTTACACACAATATGTCCTCCAGGGCAAGAGTTGTCTTTTTTATCCATATTTACCTTGTGCTTAGTACAAAAAATTTTAATGCTTTACAGGGCTGCAGTGCTACAGATATTAATGAATACATGTAGTAGACAGATGCATTTAGTAATGGACAACTACATGATTACAATCATATTTTAAGAACAATTCAGTTTCTCATACAAAATATTTCTACCAAGATTCTCAATTTCTTTTAGAATTGCTGCTTTTTGGTTACATGATAGACTGTGATGGTAAGATTGGAAAGACTTGCTTACAGTGCTGTTACACACAGGATCACAAGCATAATCTTCTCCATCTTTTCACAAATAAGATTTTTTAAAAATGTTATTTTGCAGAACAGATATTATCACTATCTTGTGTGTTATACTGCTTAAGAACCCTTTTATATGTATTGATCTCACATGTCACATTGGCATCCAAGTAGCTTGCAGTACATATATTGTTCAATGACTGTAGAGGGCCAGAAACAAATAAAACTGGCTAAAGAAGAAAAGATACTCCACATACAGAATATGGTATTTCTCACCGTCCTTTCTTCAGCACTTATTTAGGCTGTGGCTTCAGCCACTTTTGCAGATACATACAATCCCTGATTTTTTGCAGAAGGGAAGACATCAACAGTTGCAATGGGCACCAATAGTATCTGCTTATAGTAAGACAGGCATCTGTCTCACAGTTTTTAATGTTGAGCTTTTCTGCTTGAAATGTCACTTGTATTTGACAATATGTTTTTCAAATGGTCTCTCAGACATCCTCACTTTTGGAGAAAGAGGTCAGCTGGAGTAATAAACTGGTAGAATAATTTTATATGTTCAAGTTTTGATTACCTCCCTCTAGCATGCAAATGTTATGCTGATGTGATAGAGCTATGGTGAGAGAAAGAAATCAGTAGTTAATCATTATATTTCTAGAGCTCTCACAGATTAGAAAGCACAGTCCTACAATTAAGAAAGTTTAAAAGGACTCAAAGTTCGATTGTTTCACTTGTGCCTAACTGAGATAGGAATGAATGTGGAGTGGCTTAAGTAAAATTCTAGGAAGTTAATGATAATTTGGAATGGCCAATGAATGATTTGTTATCTATATTTATTACAAATATGAACTCACTTTTCAGCAAAGTGAGTCCATTATGGAATTTCTGGGTTACCATTGAGAGCTGTAAAGATCTTTCTCATCACTTTTTGATTTTTTCTCCAATCATATGTGAACTATGCAAATGTAAATATGTAACTTTTTCTTCCTAATCAGGCCTCATGTAGTCCTTCTGAATTCTAAAAGTCATTTCTTAAATATAAATAGTTAAACTGATAAAATGTGCAAATGAAAAAGAAAGAAAAAAAGGTCAAAGTGTCCAATAGATATTAGCATTTGAATTTGGAAATATGCTGTGTCTCATATTGGCATATCATTAAGCTAAGTATTGTCTAGTCCAACGGTTATGAGACAGAAACCTGACTTTTAGGATCTCTCAGGACTACAACTTTTGGTTAAAATAGAAAAAAATTGAAAGTTTCTTCTGCAATGCCCTATTTCTTAAACATATATATCATAAAACATTTAAATGGTGTCTAAGGATGTAATGTTTTCTCCAAGACATAAGCCAAAGAACAGGTCATATTTCTGTTTAAAAGTTTTAATGTAACTCACTGATCAGTTATGGTCTGGATGAGGGAATTCCTCAATTGTTTTTCATAGAACATAAGACTAGATTTTTCACGGTGCTTAATTCTGACCCTGACTGATAATTGGTCATATTGTGCCTAGAAAACAGCAAGAAACTTAGAGTCAAATAAATGAAAGGGTTTGGGAAATAAAAAAAGGAAAAAGAAAAGAAAGAGAGAGTTGTTTCACTATATTGAACCAAGAAACTGCTTCACAAATCAAGTTTTCTTTTAAGAGTCATAATTTAATCACTATAACTTTTCATTTATTCTTATGTTGGCTTATGTGTCATTGAATGCAGATATTCTATGCTACTGAAAATTATTCCCACCTAAATATTGTAATGTATCCTTTGTTCCGCATTTTAAAATAGACTGACGTAGGAGAAAAAAGAAAAGAATTATAATGTGCCTTGTAAATGTAAAAAGTTTCATAAATCACAGAAGTGGACTTCTTATTCTTCTCAGAGAGGAATTAAATTTTCACTAAACTCTTTTTTATGACTCTATTTTCTTTTCTCTCTAGGGCTGAGAACCCCACTGGAAGGAAATTAGCAACTTAGGCTAAAATTGCACAAGTCTTCAAATACATTTCTGATGTTAATTTGTAAGGTCTATATCCAGAAAAAAAAAAAAAAAAGTGGGTTCTGGCTTTTTTTGGGTTTTGGTTTTTTGGGTTTTTTTTTTGTTGTTTGTTTGCTTTTGTGGGTTTTTTTTGTTTTGTTTTGTTTTTTGTTTTTGTTTTTGTTTTTTTAAGATTGATCATGGGCATTTTTGGAAAAATTGAGAGAAACAATATTCAACCACCAAAATATTTATAAACCTATGCACAACAACACCAAATCCACATCAATGGAAAGTTAATCTCACTTCAGCATCTAATATTTACCAAACTCTTACTAGGACCCTTAAGGCTTCCTTCTTACTGCTGATAACTATTTAAAAGTTTTGAATCAAGTGCAGTATTTTCCATCAAAAACCAAGTTCTAATCTTTGGCACAGGCTTTTTCTCAAGCATTTTAACAAAAAACCCACAAAAAAAAGTCCTTGGATTAAAACCTGTATACTTCACAAGTTTTGTTGTATCTATTAAGTGTAATTTTATTTCCTAGATAGAAGGTCTAAAACAAAACCAGAAATCATTAGGACAAGAGATCTCTGTTTTCCTTAACATGTCTCTGAGTCATCTCTGATGTTTTCAGCAAAATATTTGCATTGGTTTCTTCTGCAAACCTGATACCATCAGAGACATTAACTTATCTTGAATGTGGGGTCTACATTCTATTTTGAAGTATCAAAATTCAAAGATTATACCAGTATTTAGAAGATAGATACCTTCTTTCCACTGGCTTAGATGAACTGAAAGGCAAATATTTCTCTGCTCTTTAAGGGATTGAACAATTTAAAGTCCCTGATTTTTTGTATAGAAAAAAATACAGTGACTATTTTATAAAGAGCTAAGAATACGCAGGGTTGTGTCAATAGACAAAGAGCTATTGAAGGTAAAATAAATCTCCCATAACAGTGAATACTTTCCTGAGGTGGATTCTCAGTGATGCACATGATGCCATGTAGCTTTTATATCAAGGCTGAATACCTTCCTAAAAGATTTCAAAATAAATGTTAGATTTGATCCAGAAATTACTGTGTGTCATATGAGTGACATTGTTTTAGACAAGGAATTACATCTGAAGACCAAGATGTGCCATCTGATTAAAGTCTTTGAGAATAAGCAATTTTCATTTTCTCATACACCAGCAACAATACTGAATGTTGTTGACCAAGAAGGCAGTACAAGGCAGTTGAGAGTTCAGATATTCCCTAGTCAGACAGCTGCACTCAGCTTCTTCAGGATCTTGAGCAGACACAGCAGATGGCCCCTCTCTCGAAAGGTGTAAGGAAATGGTAGGTGACAGCACTCACCACGTAACTTTGCAATGTGTATTTGCTATGCGCACACACACACACACACACACACACACACACACACACACACAAAACTCAGGCCTGAAAATCAGCTTTATTCTTGCTGCACTAGGCTTAAGTCCCTGTGTGCTGTCCATGTAGTCACACTCTGAATTGTCTTTATTTTCATTTGAAGCAAATGCTAAGGAGGAAAGCAAATCTCCTTAAGAGCAGAACATGTTGTCTTTCCTACCAATCTGTAACACTTTGTATTACAGTAAAACCCAATGTTATCAGAGAAGATACAGTGTATAGAAAAATATATTACTTTGCTTACATGGATTCACATTTAGTTTATCACCCATTTGGTCCAACTTGCTTGCCATAGATCAGGCCCCGAGGTTGTAAACTCTCTCCTGCAGAACTGCCTGTAAATAGCAAATAAAAATAATCCAGCTGTGATGGACATATTATTATAACTGCTGCCAGTGAAAATGAATAGATGACAGTTCTGCATACACTGCTTAGCTACCCCAAACAAGAGAAGGAGCTGAGGAGACTATTCCACTACTTTATTACCTCCAAGAAGTTATTAAAAAAATATTCCCAAGAAATATTTACCTCCATCATTCTTCATAAAATTTCAATGTTTTCTCTCCCTTCCCAATTGTTTTTTTGCAGCTCAAATTACCTTTGTCTCACTTCTTGCCCTTAAATAACTTGTACAGTGGGGAGCAGTTTCCCCAGCTCAGTTCATGAGCTTCAATATCTTCAACAGTGTATTCCTTTTGTTTGCCCACGAAATTAGGGGCAGAAAGGTGAAGTGTGGTGTTGTAGTAGGAATGGTAAAACACCACACTTCAATATCTACATAATCTATGTTTTTTCCCTTCAAAAGATTGAGAAAGAAAGTTAGTAAGACTAACTTTCTTTTTTCTAACATTATAAGATAATTCTGAAAAGAAAAATCATGGTTCAATGTGCTGCAAATTTATGAACTTTTTAGGAATAGTGTTGACCAGCAAAAAGCTTTGTTTCCCCCTGGTGAAAATGGCTTATTATTAGAGACAGAGAAACACCCTCAAAAAAAACCCAAAAAACTTTAATATTTCTTTCAAATAGGTCTGAAACTAAACTGCAGAGTACAGTTCCCCCAAAACACTTACTTTTAGTTTTAAAGTTTCAATATGGTATATTATAAAAGGCATTCCTAAGAGTTACCAATGTTTGATTGTATCTTAATACGAATCTCAGTCTTGCGTTTCTACACTGTTCACATGACCTGGATTTCTCTCATTTTCACCACTGTCAGTGTTTTCAGCATTTTGTAAGTCAAGGGAACACTATAGAGCACAACAAATAAGCAGGTTGTATTTGCAGCTCATTAACACGGGAGGAAGTTTATAGATGAAGATTAGATAAGTATAATGGCGTAGATAAGGATTCAGTTCATTGGGAGGAATGAAATGTCTGAGCCAAACACTCCGGCAGCACCAGTGCTGTGATACAGGGTCCCATAGTCAATAGCCATGGCTGCAGGGCTCCCCTCATTAAACTACTGATGTTAAATTAGGGATGCATCCATGCTAACAGCAAGCACAGAAGGGTGGAAGACCAGGCAGTGACTGGTCAAAGAAACAAGAAAATAAA
>WEKY01010184.1:0-33868 GCA_013390045.1 Picathartes gymnocephalus
CTGTAATTAATAACCTTTATTTTTAATAACACATCTGAAATTTATGCTTGAGACCTCAAACAGAACTTAAATTTACTGTTTTAATTTACTCTGAATCTGTTTCAACTTAATAACGATCTGTTAGCAAGAAAACCAGTACTTGAAGACTCCTTATAAAAGACTTACAAAGTAATATGCTCATTATGTGGTAGACAGAAGAAAAAGCATATGTATGCATTTACACAAAAAACAAACACAAGCATTGCTTCACTGGGACATAGGTTATATGAAACTCAAATAGCATTATCGCATTGTTCCAGGGAAAGAATAAGAATTTAAGGTCCAGATCTGAGAAAGTAATAAACATATTTTCAGAGAGATGGGAATAATCTTTTAGCTCTCATGAACTTCTGGGCAATGTTTGGATTACTTTTCTAATTTAGGACTGAAAACTAGTCACCAGCTTGAGCACTAACTTCTGTCACAATCATCTCAAAAAACAAATATTGAGTGAATTAAAAATTAAGTATTTTTTCTGTCAGACATAGTTTTCAGTCTTATAGAAAAAATCTTCTCTTCAGAGTCCCCTATCATTGTTAACTGAGTTGAAAAAACAGGAGAAAAAACCACTTTGCTTTAAGTCAGTGTAAAATAGGCAATTTTTTGGATGAAATTATGAATTAATATAAAATGGTTTCAGGTTATATTAAATATTTCATCCAATTCAAAATCAAAGCATTCCAACTTTTTTTGGTTTTTTTCCCCTATTCAGGTAACTAAATGTAGGTAGTGGGGGAAAGTTTTCTTTTCCTGATCATATATTCCCCCCTTATAACTTTGATAGCCCTATTTAAAATCACAAGACAGAACAGTTCACTGTTTTTCAGCCAGAGGTACATGGTAAATTCTACACAAATTCATAAACATGTTTAGTGAACCTGAAATGATATCTTTGGACAACTAAAGCATTTGTTTAAGGAATTATATAGTCAGGCCTAATCTTGATTAGTGCATCAAGGTTTCCTTCGGCAGCCTTGCTTTTACCTCTTAAAATTATAAAACTTAGATCTGAGTCTGGTTTCTGATGATTAGAGACATTTTCTACCTTTCTTTTTCATCCCTTTCTCTTTCTGCTATAGGGTTAAATGCTAACATTTTCTTCTTTTCTATTTTATTTTTTTTTTTTACAGTTATGGTTCTTCATATATTATCATTTCCTCTTTAATGATGAAGGAAAAATACCTGTTTCACATCATCAAGTGATGGTTTTTTCCTTCATCCACTTTAAAGTAGAAACACGCACCTCTGTCACCCTAGTATGCTCAACTTTCAAATTACTTCTTGAACTCTGCTTTAACACCTAAAACAAGAAGTTACTTGATCAACTCATCTGCTGCGCCACAAACTGATCCTTAAATGTATCTTACAGGAAGCATTACTTTCAAGTGTTGTGCCCTTTATTTCTATAGAATAGCTTCCTGCTAATAAGGTCCTAGGGGAGTTATGTTAATTTCTCTACAATTCATAAAACAACATATGTGAAAGTACACTGATAAAAGGACAACATAGATCCTTTCCCTTAAGTAGAGGTGTAGAGAGGCAGATCAAATAATGAAATCGAAACATTTTTCACCACCTATCAGAAGGGACACCTCTGGGGAGAAGAGTAATGAATCATTAAAAAAAAAAATTAATTTGTGGTTTCTGGCTTGCACTGTTAGAAATATAAACAATGCATTATTATATATTCCACTGTAACAGGAAAAAATATTTCTTTCATGGTTACTTCATGGCCAAAAATAACCAAAGAGACTTTTCTAATGATGTGCAAGTTTAATGCCTAAAGAGATTTAAAGTCTAAAGATATTTTGCCTGGGAAAAGATATTAAGACAACGCATCCATACCTTTAGAGACTCTTAAAAAGAATCAGATGCTGATAAAGCTGTGCATAAAAAGGCAAATGTCTGAGAGAGCTCAGCCTGAGAAAGACATTATAACAGCAGGGTAAAAGCAGATTACAGCAAGACTGAGAACAATAGTCAAAGAAAATCAGAAATATGAAGGTTCTCTACAATGGCAAAATCATACAGACACAAGTTAATTTTGCTCACAATAAAGCATTTTCATTATTATAAAGAGCTCATCAAGCAGCCTCAAGTTCATGCTCTTCAGTACTGTAACAATAAGGGGAAAAAATTAATTCCAGAGAAGCTTTTCCCACATCCTACAAACACAAACCTAGGGAGACAAACTTGTTCACATGGAACAGGCAGTCACACAAGTTCCACGTCAAGCCTGGAGGAAGCAGTTTTGTTCTTTCAACCCCACTGGATGAAATTTCATGTCTTTAGTTATAGGGAGCCCAGATCAGCTAAAACCAAGTATGACTCAACAGCCATTGCCAGTTGGGGTCTGTCATGCAATTCTTCTGTCACACATTACGTCTGACAACAGAAATTTTGGGTTTTTTCCAAATGCTAAGTCAAGTAAAAGAGTTTATGCTGATACAACAAAAATAAAAATTAAAAAAAAATCTGAGGCAAAATAGGCAAGGTGGATCTCTGTAGCTTCCTACTTAACTTCTTACTTCCCCCTTGAGTTAAAGTTGCCTTAGTAAATGACAATATAGAACATAATTTTCTTTCTCTATTAGTTTGGTACATGTTTCACTAACTTTAGACATCTAAAATATATGTATTTGACTGTTAACATGGGTCCCTTCCACTTCCAAAGATGGTCCACATAGTTTTTTAATCAACAGCTTAATATTATTAATTGCATAGCTTGTTAAAAGAAGTTTCCAGCAGTCAGACCCTTCTTAGTAGGCATAGGTTTAATGTTTAGCCCTGAAGTAGGCTTTTAGATATTTTTTCAAGTGCCCATTTTTTCTCACCCTAAGGAACTCCTAGGAAATGCTATCAAAATACTAAAATTACTATAGAAAAAATAATCAGTCAGACATGCAGACTACAGAGCAACAATGATATTATTCCCATTCATCTTCCAACACTTTCTTCTTAGAATCTCAGAATAGTTTGTGTTGGAAGGGACCTTTAAAGATCTTCTAGTCCAACCCCCTGAAATGATCTGGTACTACCAAAACTGTCTGGGAATTTGTCATTTCAGAGAGAGTCAAAACAGTTTCTTCCCTGCTGTCCAATGCATTATTTTTGGGATCTACTACACTTCTACTACTCTATTACATTGGTTATCAAAACCCAGAATCAATACTGCTGCGACTGACACTAATACTTAAGGAAATCTGCTAAAAACCAGAGAACGGTGGGTTGAAGTTCTGCATTTTCAATTCTTTTTTTCTATTCAAATATAAACATACTAAATAATAAAATTTTATCAGCCACTGTTCCCCTCATAAGCCACGGCAATTAGCTATGTTGTGTAGCATGGGTCTCTGCAAAGTTTAGCTGAGCAGAATGTGCGACCCTGAATGACAGATGAAGGACAGCCAAACTGGTTTACTCAAGAAGTGACACTGCAGACCTTGAGAAGGCTAAAGTTTTCCCTATCTTTTGAGATTTTAATTAACTATGAGCTTCTCTAAGGTAACTTCATCACTTCTGCATAAATTTATTGAGGCAAAGACTAATGTATCCACAGCTATGTTCCCTGGTGGCTGCGACATTAATAACCATCCACTGGGGATATCCTCTACATGCCAGAGCTCCTGGGCTTGGTTTGAAAGCCTCCTACTGAGAGATGATGAAAAAAGACAGAAGTGACTAGTTCTGGCAGCATGTTCCTTACCATAAGGTAAGGAATGACACTTAGTAATGTTTAGAACATGATATTGAAGTGTACATGTAATTAAAACTCCCACTTCATTTTCCTGCTTGCCTCTTGCAACTGGGCTAACAAGCTGGCTTCAAAGTACACTGCCAGCCATTTTTGCCAACTGCTCCTGTAAACTTCAGTTCAGCTCATCATACTTTTAATCAAGGAAGATAGCAGGAAAGATAACTGTGATCTGAATGAATTTTCATACCCTTAAACCCCAGGTGAGAACAGAGAGAGTTTTTAGAACAGTTGCCCCCAGGGAAGAAAAACAATGAGAGAGGACACCTTAGTGACTAAATATTATTGAGCTAGTATCTGTTACTAAAATAATTATCAGCCTTGGTAGGTGTCCTAGGCTGACTGTACGATGCTTTTATCCCCATTTCGTCTGTTTAGCCCAGAAATAAGTTTTGCACCTTTAAGACAAGATCTGAGAGCAAAGGGGGTAGAAGGAGAAGCAAGCGGTGGAACATCTGAGGCAGTTGTTTTCAAAACATAGAGATAACACCTTCAGCATTCCTGTTCCTGGACTCAGGGTTGTCTGCACAGACAGCAGAGAGCTCTCCTTCAGTTTTTCCCCCTCTTTTGTTTTTTGGCTCATTTTTTTTTAAGTAGCTGAGATCAAAGATTTTTTTTTTGGACTGTTCTGCTGTTGTTCGATCCGGGGACACCAGGACCATCACCCGGAGAGGGGGGGGTCCCCCCCAAGCGGCACTGCAGCCGGGACGCCGGGCCCGAGCCTCGGAGAGAGAGAGACTGAGAGAAAAACCAAAGACACACCCACGGAAAAGACTTTTTCTGGGTTTGCCATCTCTTCAGAACGGCGAGAGGTTTTGTTGTGTAGTGTTGTTCATCCTTTGTGCTTGTGGGTGTTTTGTTTGTTAAATAAATAGTTTTTTCCACTTTTCTCCAAGGAACTCTGTTTCCCGAACCAGCTGGGGGGAGGGGTGGCTTGGATCTGCTTTTCTGGGGGAACCCCCTGAGGAGGTTTCCTCCCAGATTTGCCCTAAACTAAGACAGTAGGTAAAGCAAGGAAATCAGTGAGAGGGTCAGTGAGGTACCATTGGCAAAAGAAAGTCTTGCAGTATATAAGGATGGACAATCTTGATGAAATCAGAAATAACAGTTAGACACCCCAAGGAAGAAATGAGACAAAAATGCTCAGAACACCTCAATATTCCAGTGAACAAAGTAATTTTTATAATGTTGCTGTGGACTACCACAAGGAGTCCTTTTCTAACCAAGACCAATTTTTCTAATGAACATTTATTCTTCCCCACAGGATTTCTCTGCTCTCACTTTCTCCTTTTCTCAGAAGCCTTTTCAGAAGCCTTGCATGAAACAACTACTGCACTCTATTGAAAATAAACTCTGATACTGCAAACTTTATATTACTACAATATTCTCTGCTAGCACAGACCATTTAGTGAAAAATTAACTAATCCTCCTCCAAGATCAATCTGCTGAACTGAATTTGCTCTACAGGGTTTTATGATAATCTTCAGTCACAATAAGTCTGTTTGGTAGCTCTAAAAATACCTAGAAAGTCCATTAATTAACATCAATTTTATCACTGATTCTAAACAATTTGTTATTCCAAAAGCATTTCAACTGCCATAAGACCAATAAAATAATTGTTGACTCATGTGCAGCTTGCTAAAAAAACCTAATTTTATGCTCTTTGTCCTGAAAATTTATTGAAATTTTAATGAACAATAAATATCATTTGGGAGAATTGGCATCTATCTGTTTAAAATTCATTGAGGAAAATTGCTAAAGAACAGACCTACTCTGCACACTGAGAGAGGGTAAGAGTACTGGCTATTTGTAAGAAACCTAAGTGTAGTTACATTTATGTTTTAGTAGCAAACAATAGCAATAAATAGGGTAACACAAATCAGCTATTACTAAATTATTAAAATAAAAGCAAGAGTTACTAGCAAGCAATACAGTAAAATACTGGTAAAAATCAAAGTGATTTAATTCATCAGAAAGATGGGTCAAGGATTTGAATGAGGATTTGGCCTGCAGCAACAGAAATTTAGAGTTTAGCACAAGCAATTATCTCAAGCTCAGAAGCTCCATTATCCAATTACTGGATAGTGAATTTTTCTACAAGTCTCCAAATATGGAGCAGATGTTCCAGCACAAGAAACTGCGTGAATTAATAATGAAACACAACTCATGACATATTGTACCCAAGGGCACAGAAATCTTTTGATTAAGCAAGTATTTTCATAGCAGCTGTACAGCAGGCAGACTAAAAGAGTCTTCACCAAGTCACACAAAAGTACCTTAATTTGTCATGGTTTGGAGGATGTCAATGACTGAGTAGTAAGCTAAATATCAAGGAAACTGTTATGGACAAAAAAACCTCCAAAAAAACAACAATCCTTCAGTTTAGGTACAGTCTAAAATTTGTTGCTAAAAATAATTGTAAGAGAATTCATATTTAAGAAAAACTATTATTGTATCACTCTAATTATAGTCAGTAATTTATCTGCGGTGAAACAGAATATAGACCATTTGTTAATCCTCTGTAGTTTTCAGCTAGATCTTTTTGAAATGGATAAGATAAACTTTCAAACACAGCTCCCTTAACAAAAATGTGTTCCGAAATCAGTATTTACTAACATTGACCAAGGAATGGTGTTGCAAATTGACCAATGTAATGCAAGCTATTGTCAAATGGGTAATCTCAAATTCTCTCAGGCCATAAGTAGCCAGTAACCAGGATACACATCTTAATTTCAATTTGCCTGATCCAAGTAGAGATTGCTGATCCAAAATCACACACTGGCCATGAACACAAGTACTTCTTTCAAGGTGCATAAATTTCCAATGATTATTAAAAAGATGAAACAGATTTCAGCGCTTCTGACCTCTCCTTCTTACTAAGGCTATTTCTGATTTACAGATACTTTTCAAAATCTCTGATTAAAGAGGTTTCAGGGGACTGAAGAAGCTCATGGGAAGTTACCACATTCATATTAAGAGGAGATTGGTGGAAAAGAAGAAGCCATGAAGACAAAGGAGCCGTAAATGCAAGGAAATCACAAACATCAGCTGCACACTATACCTAAGTCATATATACAGTGTTTCATCAAGAGCAATGATGCCCATGATCAAAAATTTTCCATCCCCATTTAGCATCCTTATAACCTTAACATGTATCAAAGCACGAAACACATTACGAAAGCAAGGATCATATTGCGAGGCAGTGCCTAATGTGACTCTTAAGAAGCATTTTGTGCATTGAATTACTCTTTTTATGTTTTTCCTTTCCAATTTACTCTAATACAAGCTGTTAAAGTAATAGCAAACATGCTGGCATATAGAAAGATTCTTGGCAAGGAAGAATGTACAAGTTTATTTTACATCTGTCTTATTTCCTCTTGCATTTAGATCACGATTTTAAAATTTATCTCACTCCTTTCTTTTATGCTGAGGGACATTAATGCTATCCTGTTAGTGCTTTACAAATAAACCCAGTGGCACTCAATAACATCTGTAAACGATCTTTAATAAAGGTCTAGAACTCAAGTGAATAGCAAGGAGATAATAAAATGCCTAACACCACTTATAGGTCACACAATACGACAATGTATTTTAGCTCAGCTAAGCAATGACATGGCACAGTTAATACCATTCTCTTTGTCCTCAGTCGTGGTTTTAGAATTTGTAACACTATCAAAGTTGGTTTTAATATCTTTCTCCAAGACTTCACAAGAGCAAACTTCTCCTTATAAGCATATATAAATCTCAAGCAAGGATTATTGGTTTAGAAATCGGTTTTAAATCAAAAATCAGGCTTCACCATTAATATGTACTTCAGTTTTTCAAAAGCTTTTATAGACTCTCTCTCTCTGGGGGTGTTGGTCTACAGCTGGCTGAATTTGAGCCAGTGGTGTGCCTAGATGGCCAAGAAAGCCAGTGGCATCCCGGCTTTTATCAGAAATAGTGTGGCCAGCAGGACCAGGGCAGTGATCATTCCCCTGTACTCAGCACTGTTGAACTCAAAACCTATGTTCAATTTTGGGCTCCTCACTACAAGAAATACTTTGAGGTACTGGAGCATGTCCCAGAGAAGGGCAGTTGGGCTGGCAAAGGCTCCAGAGCACAAATCATAAGAGGAGTGCCTGAGGGAGCTGGGACTGTTCAACCTGGAGAAATTGAAGCTGAGGAGGACCTGACTGCTCTCCACAACTGCCTGAAAGAAGGCTGGAGTGAGATGGGTCCCTTCTCCCATGTAAAAAGTGATAGAACAATCGGAAACAGCCTCAAGTTGCACCAGGGGAGGTTTAGATTGGATATTAGGAAAAATTTCTTCACAGAAGGTGTTGCCAAGCATTGGAGTAGGCCCAGGGAAGTGACAGAGTCCCTGTCCCTGAAGGTCTTTAAAAGGCATGTAGATGTGGTACTCAGGGACGTGGTTTAGTGGTAGGCTAACAGTTAGACTCAAGGATCTCAGAGGTCTTTTCAACCTAAATGATTCTATAATTCTATAACATTTTGTGCTTGTGCTATGGATAAGAAAATGAGAAAAATCACAGGGCTTAAGCATCTCCAGTTCATTTTGCCTGAATTGCATATAACCCACAGCCAGAAGACTTACTAGCAAAGACAGTGAAATGATAGATGTTATATAGGGGACATTTATGGATATCAAAATACAAAGCTTTAAGAACGGATTATTTGATTTTTTAGAGGAGCAGTTTGTACTGAGAGCACATAGAAAATTAGCTGTTAAGCTCAACTGCTAGGTAGTTATTAAGTAGAAGTCATATAGGTAAGATGTATGATGTTGAAACTCAGCAAAGTGGGACTTAGGTATTGCTAAGATTCGATAAAGCAGAACTTTATCCTTTGGAGCCAGCAAAAATCAGGCTCGTGGTTTTGGCCAGGGCAAGCTAACCTGAGAACTAGCCAAATCCTTAGTATGCCTGCCCAGAAGGAGAGGTCCAAAGAAAGCCACTGTGACAAAGACTCCGGCCTTCCTCAGAAGACACTGGCCCACAACCACCGGAGGGGACTGCGCAACCGCAGAAGGACTTCTAGCTCATTTTAATACGAAGCGAGGCTGGGCAGGGCTAGGTAATGAGTGTGTATAGGCATATTGTGAAATTTAATGTATATGTAATACTTCAGAAAATAAATAGCTGGGAGAAAGTCAACCAAGCGCACACAGTTAGGAGGAGATATCCCCTCGTCCATCCCAGCTGGAAATAAAACATACCGCTTTACAATTTCTAATTGTAAAGTCCTTATTTCTCCGAATCGCCTGCTTGCCATCAAAAACATCTCTGTACAACTAGGATTCATGATGATTTGATTGAATACACAAGCATGTAGTGGGTTGTATTACATGGGCAAGGTAACATATTCTTCAAAACTAGTTTTGATAGGCTGAAGAGCTGCTCAGTGGATGTCACAAATTGCCTGAGCCTTTACAGTGCCTTCCACAGAAAAGGATAATCATTATTAAGGTACAATCAGATGTTTACTAGAGAATTTGAAAGTGGAAACAGTATGTTACAGGTTTCACAGGAGAAGTATTTCCCCTGAAGAGCCAGCACTGTTACATTCTGTAGTCCTCTCTGGAAACTTGCTGAATCTTAGAAAAGGAAAAAAAAATCAGGTGAATAGAACTTGAGCAAACCTTCTGAAAGCTCTCATTCATGACTTTTTCAAGGAATGAACTAAGGGTTGAGCTGAAGCACTTAACCTCAAAGTAATGTGTCACGTATTTGTGCACAGATAAAGAACTGTTAATATACACGCCAACATCGTGAAGAATTCCAAGATATACTAAGCATGAAAGAAACAATTTTCAAGACCTATTAGTGCTTTGGGGTACTTCAGTTTCTACAAACTCACATAGGTCAGCTAGAAAGAAAATGTTTTTTATAAAAGTTGTGGCACACAATTTCACAGCCACATGATTTTCCTTTAATGAACAATTTACATCAAAATAATACTTTTAAATAGTTCAAATGGAAACAAAGGTAAAAATGAATATCTGAAGTATAAAGGAATCCTGTCACTTTCTCAGAAACACGGCATTCTAGTTCTGGCAATGGCCTTATAATGACCACAAAATAAGGCAATAGAAATAATGTCCATACCTGATATCTGGTGCTCAGACGTATCTCCAAAACACTTAGGGCAGTACTTGGGAATGTCAGAAACATTAGTTCAGACAAATCCTGATGTTGAGTTGCCAAGACTGACAGAAGGGTTCTATAACCACTGAACTACCTACAGCCCATTACGAGAACAGGCAGTCCTTTCGGCACAGACCATTAAAATGAGCTTGTTAAAATGGTTTTAACATATAGTGACTGAAAGATGGGACTAAGTGACCTCACCACCAGGCTACAGAATTGTTCTCTGATCAAGGAAAATATTAAACTAAAATTTTAAGAAATCACAATGTTTGAAAATATTTTTAAGATTCTCTTTTGAACTAAAGACAAGTTTTTTACAATCTTTCACACAAGCAGCTAAACTGAAATTAAATTAAATATTCCAATACAGCTTGGTCAATGTAGTGGGTTGAGCACTCTGGCAGAACACTACTGCACGCCCACTAACTTATTTACTTATTTTCTGCTGTGAGATGAGGATTAGGAGAAATGCAAAGCAGGCTCAAAACCTTAAAAGGTATAAACACAGTTTTATTAACAGAACTAAAAGGAAAACAGTAAGAACCAGAATAAAACCTTCAGACACTTCTCGTCCCCCCATCTCATTTTCTCCTTCCCACCAACAATGTAAAGAAACAAAACTTGAGACTTTCAGTCAGTCTACCACCTCTTAAATAATCTTTCTTCAGTTCGTTTAGGGAGAGGAGTCTCTCCCACCATGCCATGGAGATTTTTCCACAAGAACACAGTTCTTCTGTGGTTTTAACATCACAGAAAATCAGGCACCCGGAAAAGGAAATCTGTTCGCAGTGTGAAAGTCCCTTCCCTCGACACACAGTTCTTCCCAGAACTGCTTTCAAGGGCTCATCTCTGTCTCATGGAGTACTATTTTAAGGATGAGCTGTTCTGGTAGAAAAGCCAATAGTCTTCTCTCTCTTTCTGGAAGTAAGGTTTCTCCTACCCCTGGAGCAAGGGTTCTCTTCTCCTATCTCTGAGAGCAAAAATTTTCTTCTTCTATCACTGGGGCAAGGGCTCTCCCCTCTCATCTCTGTGGCAAGGTTCCCCATCTCTCTCTGTTCAAGTTTCTCATTAGAACACAGCTACTTCAACACCTGCTTGTTTCAGCATAGGTACCTTTGCTCAGGCTGCAGGTAGAACGCTATATCCCCCCAGTTGCATTCATGAGTTATAAGGAACAGTCTAATAGATCATAGTCCATCACCATGGCCTTACAAAAGAATTTCCGCTTAAAGCATCTCTTTTTTTCTCCTCCTTCTGGGCTTTGGCTCCACTTCACTGGCCTCAGTGTCTCCATGTCGGTTTCTCCATGTGTCCTCATCCTTTCTCTTCCTCTTACTCAAGAGAGGATTGATGTCTGTAAGTTTCATCTGTGTACTGAGAGAACTGTGATCTCTCTCGGGCTCTGCTGTTGGTCACACGATCTCTGCTGGGCAGCGGCCGAAGCTGCTGCAGACTTTTCCCAGGGAGAGGGGAAGGAAGGAATGGCAGGATTCCAGCAGCCAGGCCAGGATTCAGCTGAGGCAGGATCTCATCCTTGCCCAGGCCAGTCGAGTGGGCTTTGCCCGGCCCAGCCCAGCCCTGTGGAGCGGGAAGGGCCTGACCGAGAGGGCCTGACCCTGCCCGGGCCCAGCCGGCCCCACGGGCTCCCTGTTATCTGTTCAGAAGCCAGAAGCAAGAGAGAGATTCCCAGGCTTCTCCTTTCTTAAATGTGAATCACAGAGGCATATTCAGCTTCTTAAGTGGCTAAACAGAGTGTCCATCTCAGAACTAGCCAGCTAATTGGTTCTCTCAGGCCTGAAGGAAGTTGTCAAGTTCCTTGTAGGGAAAAAAACCACTTTTCCACCTACGATAGTCAATATTTTTGATGGGAAACTTTTTAGATAGCTGAGTGAAGTTTGAAGCTTGATTTTGTAAATACTTTCTAAAAACTAGTATAGAATACACTGTAAATGTTACAAATGAATTTTGAAATAATGTAGATGTGCATGGTGGGTTAACCTTGTCTGGGTGCCAGGTGGTCAACAAAGCTTCTCTATCATTCTCCTACTGAGCTGGACAGGGGAGAGAAAATATAACAAATGGTTCTGTCAGATATGGGGAAGCTTCTAGCAAATCCTCCCGGAAGCCACCCCTGTAGCCCCCCACTACCAAAACCTTGTCACGCAAACCTAATAAAATGTGGGCCTTAGGAACCTGGTTTAGTGGTAGACTTCACAGATTTAAATGTCTGATCAGACTCAATTATCGCAAAAGTCTTTTCCAACTTACGTGACTCTATGAAAAGCAAAACTTGCTCTAAAAGACAATATAGTGCCCCATGGCAATACTGTATTAATGAGGTGGTTCACCAGAGAAAGCTCAAGTCTTTCTTTTTACCATAAAAAGATAAAAGCCCTTCTATATGTTAAGGTTTCTTGGCTATGACAGAAGGATGTTGTATCAAAATGGTTATCCTTTAAATTCAACCGAAGTGTCCCTATGTGCTGTTGAAAAATTAATATTATATGACAGTCATGAACCTCAACAGAAAATGCAGTTGACATTTTCTTTCAGCAGCATACTCTGAAAAATTACAGAAACTGAATTTGAAGGACCAGCCACTGAGGCTGAAATGCCTTGGAAGGAGAAAAGAAAAGCACTCATGGTATAATTGTCAGAGGAAAATATCTTCCAATTTTTATCACTTTAGACTGCCCAAGATCAAGGACATGATCAAATACCTAATTACTACCTACACAAAAAGAAAATTTTTAAAAAATACTATCCTGTTAAATAGTGTTTCTCTCATTGGTTTAGCATTTATTAGAAACTATGACTGTTCTCTTCACAAAAATATGTACTAGGAAGTAACTTGGACTGTTTTCCAATTATTCCCTTCTCTGGAATACTTCATGAACCTTTTCATTTCTATGTCAAGAATATCCTTGCATGCAAGAGGAAGTGCTTGTTCAACAAATTTAAACTGCTGTGGTCTGTAGCTGCAGGACTGGTTACTATATTCTTCCTCTAATCTCTCAGATGTTTTTTCTAATCTTAGAAAATTCATGCTCTTCACCAACCCTCAAAACTACAGTGTCAGCTTTTGGGAGATAAATAATCAAATTCCTTTACTTTGAGACCTTGGTTTCCAGTAGACTGCACTGTTCTTTCACGACAGACTGAAATGGAAATGTATTTGCAGTTTTTCTTAAAGCATCCATGGCCAGCAGTGGCACAGAAACACAGAACAAACTTCTGCCGCTTCTGTACCATTTAAAAATCATACTGATAAAATAATGATAGAGCTATAGAAAACTGTATGTTTTTATTAATGAAACCTTTAGATGAGCCTACCCTAGCTAATAACTGTAACCAGCCCAAATACTATTCCTTCTTTAAGTCTGTCATTACACTTTCTTCCAGCCTTCCCTTTTGGAACTGCTCTTTAAACCAGTACAACCCTCATTTTGCCATTTAACAGTTTCTGCAGAATTTTGACTAGAACAGGAGAGAAAAGCTCCTTTCTTAACATTCGGTACAATTTCACTGTCCTTCTCTGGCCTTTAATGCTTAGGAACACTGTGCATTTTTTAAGCACTTCTCTCCATACTAGCTCAGGAAATCTCTCTCTTTGTTTCTGCTCTATTGGATAGGATAACCTGAATCAACCCACTGGCAGCTAGCACCTAACCAAAAGATACAATTTAGCATTTTACTAAGGTACCAAAATTAAAAACATAAGAAATTTTGGCCTGTTATATAACCCACTACCCTTACTTAATAACTTCCTAATTATTACTTCCTTGTGAATACTTAATCTACCTCCTCCTTTTTATGTCACGAGTGTCCTTGCACACATGAGCAAATCAAGCCTGCATTTATTCTACCTCTAGCAGCCATTTGCTTACATAATACCAAGCAACTTTTTTTTACTCCTATATGTGCTACTTCTTTAGTGTAATACTATTTTCCAAACATTTCTACAACAGTCAATATTCAGGCAAGGCCACTCAAACACAATGTCCTCAATAAGTTCTATTTTAACCTCATAACAACTTTATATGCCAAAAATATACAGCTTCTTTTAGGACTTGTATAGGACTTGTGCAAGGATTTTTTAAAACGACCTATTTATGTTTCTTCAGAAACAAAACTCAGAGCTGTAGATGCTGACAGGGGAACAAATAACTACAGCTGTAAACCAACCTACTTTACAATGTTAACTACAGCAGTTACTGTTACTTCTACTGAAACATGATTTTTAATAACAATAGCTGAATATAGGATTAAATCACGTATGCCACATAAGTGATTTAGGAATCTAAGTCCTTATGAACTTAGAAAAAAGGTCTTCAAGCATATGTTTAATGGTCAGGTTACCTCAGAAACTGGCCAGATACCTGGACATTTTAAAAGTATTTTTAAAAATTAGATAAGTGGAAGAGATGAGCTATACATGGAAAGAGTTTCTTATTAAAAGAATGTCAGCATTTTTTTCTGTTACAAAGAGGGTATTGTCTCTGAGTGTTCCTTATCTGTTGCAGGATACAGATGTTATTTCAGTTATGCTGGAGGTACCCTGAGAAAGCAATGGCTCGAGGACCAGTGCAGGACTCTGCCTCCAAATGGAAATGGCTCTTTTAGAATACAAAAAGCCTGTCTGTATGCCAAAGACAAAGGATGATCCACTACTGCAGATGCTACTCTGATATCCTAGAACTGGGTGTTAACTTTCTGCTGCAGTACAGAATGCCTGTTAACTTTTGGCAAGATACTTTATGGCCAAATAAGACATCAGTATTTAGAAAACCAAAATGAGAAGATGTTAGAATTAGACAATTGTGTGGTTTCGGAAAGTGTATTGCACTGTTAGTATTATTATTACCTGGGTCTCTAGACATCTTAAAGGTTGTGACATAGCCTTTCTCTGCTTCTACTTAATAAAACCCTAATTCACAGAGATGTTACAAGGATGTCTGTATTTATAAAGGATTAAAATATTTATCTCTCTTTCCATCCCAAATATACAAGTGTTGTAAGTGGGAAGGGGGTTGTAAAGGTTGGCTTTCGTATAGTTGAAAGTGGGTTAATTGTTAATGGGTTACTAAACTGTTCATTAAGGTTAATAAAATTGTAAGTTGGTTCAAAATAGTTATTATATGTAATGAGTTGGGGTGGGAATTTTCTAGAAGTGGGTGTAAACCTCATTATCATAAGGGGATGGTCCCCAGAACACTGTTGGACAATTGACAATCCAGTAGAAGATCCCCAGATGACCATCAAGCCAAGCATCCAGTGAGAAGACCCTGGAGATCAACCAGCCAATAGCGAAACCTCCAGAAGGCGGGGCCAGGGGAGGCATTTCCCCAAGCTTCGAGGTATAAAATGTCACCTCCCCAGTCACGAGGTGCGCCTCTGGCCGTGACTGTCTCCGGTCCAGCACCGAGCGCTGCCACCCTTTGCTTTGTGTTTTGGGCAGATCACCTATTGAGATCTCTAATTGTTAATTAATAAACTTTTTAAAATTTTATCTGTGAGGGTCATTTCTCACACAAGGTAGAACTTATGAAACACAATGAGGAAAGGTTGTCCTTCCTAAAAACTGTGCTAGAAGTTTAACTGCATCGTCCAACACAAATATTAAGACCTTTCAAAGGAAGCAAGCAGCAAGATTGAATGAAAGAAAATGGCTCCTCATACAATGTGCAGTTAAGCTGTTGAAATTCTTGGCCTAGAAATGTTGTGGATGCTTAAGGATTGCAGAGGTTCAAAGGGGGACTGAAAAGGTCAACAGGGAAGAAGTAAAATATCCTCGGAAAGGTGTTATACACCCAGAAAACAACTCTGGCTCTGACAGACCCTGAGCTGCAGTGTCAGAGGATGAAAAGGTATACGGACTTGCTGTGTTTTCCAATGCATTTGTTTTCATTCAGTCAAACAATACTTCAGTCCCATGTACAGCAGTAACTTCTATATACTTGCACAGAATCATTAACAAAATAACATTAATTAAGAATCTTTTCAGCTTAGGCCAATTCAACTTGCATTTTAAAGATCTATTTCAATGTGCCAAATAAAAACACTTATGGACTCTTTTTATTATTTGGACAAACTCAAGTGCTGCCACATCCATTTCTTGGCATGGTTGCAATAAGTACACTAAAATTAGGATACAAGATAAAATTAAGCACTTTGACAATTGAAGTTGGATTATCTCAGCACTGAACCCATTCCCAGCAATGGACACAGCAGGAAAAAACAGTGTGAAATGCTTGCAATTGAGTTCACAAAAGTACAAGCAGCTGTCCACATGCAGAGCATCTTCTGTTGTGTCTCAAAACACAAGAAGTACAGTACCTTTATTGTGGCAGGACACAAATAAGTAAAGCAACTGACAAAAAGAGGAATATTAGGGGGAAAACAAAAAAGAATATTAGGAAAATGCTGCAGAATCATATCTACCTATATCATTACAAAACCCTTTGTACAACCATTTGTCAAAGCCGTGAAAGACAAAACTGAAAAAAATGCTACTGAAATCAAGGAAAGGATACTAAAACATAATTTAGATTACTCATTCCGATACCTTTAGTTTGAATTTAATGATCCATTACATTATGCATTAGTGTAAAGTAATAGATTTTTAGCTTGAAAACATCAGATAGAATTATTTTAGTCCTTTTGGAGGGGCGTCCCCATGAAACTGCTACTCTTATTTTGCTACTTCCTCATGAATGCTACTTGTATACTTAAACTCAAGAGACAGGAACCAAAACTCTTGTATCCATGTTGTGACTAGTGGAAATAGTCACGTTGGTAAAATAGCAAAATATCACTGGGAAAGATTTTACTGTACTGAAAAATGGATAAATATAATAGAGGAACACAATGGGGGCTAAACATATAATTCTCTAATCCTCAGTAAGATATAAGCAATTATGAACAAAATGACAAAAATAATACAGAAGTACACAATGAACACATATAAATATATTTTATATTTGGTTTAGTAGGAGTATTCTTAAGAGTTAAGATTCAGATGTATGAGTTACAAAAGTGTAGGACAACCCAGAATTTCTGAGGTCCTAATGGGTACTTTTCCAAAGCCCACTAAAACTCACGGGGAAAAAGTTGGTTCAGAAGGATTTTTTTAATCATTGCTAAGTCATCATTTTTTCTAAGTTATTTAAACAAAATGTTCTTGTAATCTGTCTTTCAGACAATTTCTTTTCAAAGAACACTATCTCTAGCAAGTTTAGTCCATCTCCAGTGGGTTACAATTCCTCTTCCAACATTTGACTGCAAAATTCTCAGAGAAGACTTCATTTCAGCTTTAAGTACCAGATTATCCTTGTTATACCTGAAGTGGGGCTGAAACCAATCTTCAATTTATTTCCTATGGAAAGACAAGAAGGGCAAAGAACTGGGAAATGAGACCTTGAGGTAAACATATGGGTTTCAGGTTAGGGAATAAGAAAGTATCACATCCTATCTTAAACTACAGAACAATGAAAATCAAACTGGATCCATGCAATTAATGCATTAAAGGACTTTTACCCAGACCACTGCTATCCTTTTTCTTCCATGATATATAAAAAACTTCTCAAGAAATCACAAGTTCTAACTGCTTCCAAAGAATGGTGGTAGGTGAAAGAGAGTCAAAGCTAATAATGACTGTACGAGCAGTTATTTCAACATTTCTCCTCCATAGGCTCCATTATTGTCAGACAGCTTTTGTATTTTTGTCTAGTCCCTTTTTATTTTGTATATCTTTTAAGAGAAATCAGCAATTTAATGCTATTAGTGATGTACCCTCCTAAGCATGTCACCTAGCATGATGCCAATTTAGAGACTCAATTGCTTGGAGGGCAAGTTGAAAAGAAAATAAATGTTCAGAAGCTGTGGGAAACACAGTATGCTACTCTGACCATGCTGTGTTTCAGTTTGATGCTGATTTGAGACTCAAGGGAACTCTTGGAGGCTGTGTTAAACACTGTGCTGAATTAAGCAGCCACCAGAAAGTGGCACAATCTGGACTCACCGCCTGAACAGTTTCAGAACACTTCTGTTCTTTTCAACAGCTCAGTAAGCACGTAAGCTTTGAAATAAAAATTGAACCATAAAGCTATGCAGCAGTGTAACAGAGCTCAGCACAGACCAGGGCATGATGACCCAGGCAGGTATCTGGGGAAAGCATACTAGGATTTGATGTGCATGGAGGTATTTAAGCTCCACTTAAATTCAGATCCTTTCCTCTAGATTTTGAAATCTCTGCCTAAACTTTAACAAAATTTTACTTCCATTTAAGTTATAAGTACACTGCAGGTGAAAATAAGGCCTACAGTATTGATCACACAAATTTGGGAGCATTTCAGAGTGCCTGCCCCGGCCAAGCAAACAGCAGGGCAGGGACTGAAAATTATCCAAAAAATCTGCGTATGGTTTTTTGCTGCATTTCAGCAAAAATATGTTGTATTTGCTGCTTGTATGTATTCCAGAAAACAAAAGGGTGCTTTCAAAGATTTGTTTCAAATATTACTTCCCTCCTTTTCGTGGATACAAACCTACTACGCCATAGATAACTGCTGCCAATCAATATTACTAAAAAGCAGTTATTCAAGGATATTAAAGGCTAAAATTTGCGTAATTGGTACTTAGAGTACAGATCCAGCTGGATCAAGGTGCCTTTGAATGAAAAATGTATACACATACAACAAAATATGGTGGTGCACACTTCAAGGAACTGACAGTCTAAAGGACTGACCTAAAAGATATGTGGTAATTATGTGACAAACAGCAGGAAAAAATTATGAGATATGTTACAGGTTCAAAATAATATAAGAGGCCCCATAGTTATGTGACTGTACATAGCTGCAAGAAATACAAGATTTGCTTATGATGTCAGGAAGAGATGTTTTTCTCTTGCTCACCAATCAAGTATTGGATTCAACCCCTGTGAGTCAAAGGCAAAGCATTTGCAAATGCTCTTGGACAGCATATTCCAAGGTTAATTCACAGAAGGAACCAGGCACATGTGAGCCCAGGGGGACAAAACATAACATTAACCTTACTGATTTGCTCTAAACCTCTTCACGCAGCTGTTAATGAACAAGTCTCCAACACACACGTGTAAAAGTCAGAAGCAGAATTTGGTGACACCTGGATTTGCCTTCCAGCACTACGATTTGGTACCTATTAACCAGTTTAATGCATTTATTTATTTATTGTGAAAAGACCGTGCCCAGAAATATTTGAAAATTACTTTTACCTGTGGTTTCTATTTTCAGGCCATACACTATTTGCACACTTTTAAAAACTCAGCTTATTCATGCTTCTGTGCGTGAATACCTTAGAGCCATTCCTTTCTATGATATGTGTTTGTGTGCTATCAAGAAATGTCATTATTAAATGCCCAAACTGTTCGACGTATGCTGTCAGTGGCTGCTTAGGGACGTTTTATGTATTACTAACAGACTCATCAATACTTTTGCTATAGACAGTCTAAACTTGAATACTGAAAATGATGTTATTTTGATCATTTTGATAGTCTACAAATGAAAAGTTTTCTTCCCAGAAATAATTCTGAGTTTTCCCTTCCAAGTTTCTGAAGACACTGATAACGTCCATTACAATCATCTTAAAATCGAAGTGCTACCAGCATGCCGACTGTTTTCCATTAGGCACTGGTATTTCATCTACAGTATAAACAGCAGGATAACAGCTATAATCTTCATGTTATAAGGAAGTCTATCTCTGAACAAAAAACAAAAGTAATTCTGTGCAAACTGATAGTCTGGGGATCTCTGTGACACTGATCTCTCACGACTATACCATGGCTAGTATTAGCATACACAGAACCAATGTGTGCTCCTGCTTTAAGATTATATTCTTAAATGCTGTTACTTGGCCTGAACACCCTATGCCATTCCGACAATTTCAGATGTAGTTTGTGTTCTTACAGCCTCGCATCCTCTGAAATTGTAGAAAGGGAGAACAGCTATAAAGCAGGCTTGAGAGTTGACTGAAACCTCTCAGGCAGAAGAATCTACTGAGAAGGATCACTGCCATCCAGAAAGGAAACTGCCTGGCCTCTGGACTAGCTCCTGCCTATTTTGGCTTCTGATGCTATTATCACAATAAAGGGTAAGGGAGACAAGGAATCCCATCCTGGGGCCAGGCCCAAGGATCCCAGAAACTGGAAAGAAGGGACTGTAGAGGGCTTTCATCTGGACACTCACACCCTGCACAGAAATGCCATTTTCCCCACAGACATTGCCACATTTCCTGGGTAGAATGAGACTTGTGAGCAAGTGGCAGAAGCAGTGGCATTAATCACAGTATGGAAAGGAGCCAATACCTTTTGAGAGAGGTCAGAGGCTGAGCAAAGAAAAAAAAAAATGTATGTGGGCAGTGAAAGGGAAATGCATAAGTTCTGGAGCTGAAGGAGCCCACAGCAAGCATCTGAATTCTCAGATGACTGTGACAAAGTGTCATTTTTCAAGTTAGCTCCAGTGTTGTCACCTGTACTTTTATTTCTATTTGTGTCGTTCAGCCTTCTGATTTCTAAAACTTACTGTTATAGAAATGACATGGTGCCTTAATCCTTTCATGAAATAAGTTTTGACTGGTACACAAATATAAAATGACATGGTTTGACCTTGGAGTTAGACACAACACTCCTTTAAAAAATATTATTATTTCCCACTCCCACATTAAGAGATATTTGGTTAAAGTCCAGTGATATTAGTGGGTTTCAGTAGCCATTTTTCTCTTTCCTGGAATACCAGGGGGCCAAATTATCCACTGGCATAATTTCAACAAAGCCAAGCAGATGATTCCAACAGGGAATTAAGCCGTGGGCACCACAAGGCAAATTCTTTCCATCACTGAGCCACAAAACAGGGCAGATTGTTAACATTGCTTCCCCAAAGTTCTATCCAAATAATTCAGGACTTAATGCAAACCAAAAACTACCCTAAAATAATCATTTCTACAGCGTTTAATCAGCTGAGATACGAGCAGTTCGTTTTCTTGGACTGATAAGAAGCTTTGTGATTTCCTGTATGTTTCTGCATGTATCATTTGTTAGCAAATACTGTGTTAGTAACAAGGAATAATTACTGAACAGTATTAGGAGAATTATCCCCTTCAGAGAATACATATGAAATAAAACAAAAGACATGAGGAAAGAAGCTGTGTTTGAAAACATAATTTTGAACATGCTAAAATTACTCTTGGGGTCTCCAAGTGGAAAAAAAAAAACAAACCAACCAACAAAACAAATTTAAAGGAAAAAAAACCAAAACAAAACAAACAACTCCAACCCTCAAACCAAACAAAAACTCATAAACAACAACCAGAAAGTCAAAGTATGTTTAATAGCATGGTCAACTATGATTGCTCTATATTGGACTCACAATGTAATTTACTCATAATTTATAAAGAAAAACTATGCAAGTCACCTGTTCTCTGAAATGTGAGCAGCCCCAAGAGAACGCTCACAGCTCTGCCAAAAGTATAAACAGACTTTGAGAGCTGCTTGTTAAGAAAAGGGTGAAAGGACATTTGCAAATAAATCTTCGTAGACAGACTTATTCAGACAGCCACATGCAACTGCTGCAACATATTTATAGAAGGTTGCTTCATGGTCACTAAGTATACTAACCGCTGGCAAAGCATTGCCCTGACACTTAAGCCAAATGAACTCTGACAAAGATGGAAGTATTCAGGGATACACTTGTGCAGAAGACTATCACTTTGATTAGTGTGTGAGAATTAAAATAAACTTAAAAGGGGAATATGAAAGAATTTCTATCTCCCTGCTTTCCCCATGTCTCTCCCCACCCCCAAGTACTTCTGCCAGAGATACCACTAAAGCCTTTCTTTTGTCTTTGTCTCTGAGAAAGAAGAGACAAAAGAAAAAAAACCATTAAAACATTCCCTAGAAAAAAGGCAAGGCAGTAGTCAGGGAAGTAGGGCAAGGTTTAGAAGTCTGAGGTTTGTGACTCAGTAGTCTACCACGGACCTTTTGGTGAGTTCCTCACAGTAAGCCAGATGACCATTTTCAAAAGGATATTTAAGTGCCTATCTCCCTGTGAAATCGATGGGATTTGGATAGTGGGATCCCTCTGAGGAGCTGTGTTGAGGACACCGCTGGTGCAGGTAGCTGGGCTCACAAGCTGCAGATTGAAGTGCAGATTGAGCTCTGGGTGGGAGCCTGAGACAGGAGGCTGTGAACTGCCAACCCTTTGGAATAACAAAGGGAATGAAGATACATTCAGCCACGGGAATGGACACTGAGAGATACAGCAGGAGCTGGAAATTGCCGATATTTTGGAGAGCAAAGTAGATGAAGACCAGTGACACCAGGAAGGTGGATGGACACGGAGGGGGGCAGGAGCCAAAGACACAGAGGAACAGCGAGACTGAAGCATAGAGAAACGGTGGGGGTATAAAATCCTTGTGTTTCCTTTGTTGAAGGTCCTCCTTGGAGGCACCAGCTGGGGCTGTTTCTTTGCTGCTGCGCCATGAATAAATGGCTTTATGGAAAGAGTCATCAGAGGCTCTGCTCTGGGAAAGCTGGGGTGGATCGGGTGTGGAAACCTGGTCTGACTGTGGGAGTGCGGGGTGTGCAGGGAGTCCATCGGGCACCTGTCAGGTCACTGGAGCCACCCAACAGGGAAGGAGCCTCCGTCCCAGCAGTGAAAGTCTCTGAGCTGGGGGTGCCACTGCCAGAGAGTCCAGAGAGTGGGCAGACTGGGAAGTTGCTTTAACAGTGAGTTCTCAATTTCTTTGTGACTCATTCCCTTACCTGTAAAAAAGAGGAAATACCCCTTTCCTACCTCAATCACGTGTTGCAATTTGAGTATTGATGGACTTCTAAGAAATCAGATGCACTACATCTGATAATCCCAACAAAGAAGTTAATGTACTGAATCAGCTATCTCTCCTTTCACACGCACAAAAACTTAAAACATACTCACCAAATAGAGAAATAATTATTTAGGAAGAAATCACAAAAAAAAAAAAAAATTAAAGTATAACTGAACAATATCTTAAAACACTGTCCAGAATCAAAATGACTTAGCACTCAAGCATTCACTTGGCAGAAATCACAGATTTTTTGCACAATCAAGGCATCCCCCTTGAAAATGCCTGGAACAAAAAGTGTTTAAAAAAGGCGATCATTTTCCCTTTTCTGATTTAAAAGAGTGATTATTTTTTTTTCCCTCCTCTTCATAAATTTGAAAAAAGAAGCCAAACAATGAGCTTTATACAGTAAAAATATATACAAACTCTTGTTATGGTATTCTTCCTTTTGAAAACCTAAGTAATTTTTAAGGCTACAGTGGGGTTTTTTTCACACACTGAATTATCTTACTCTTGACCCCATGCTATACAAACTAAATTTTCTTCAATTCTTCCTCAGAGAGAGAATAATAAGTTTTCTGAAACCTATTTTGCTTATTACTATTCCAAGTTCCTGTGGAGCTTGGATTTTCTTCTCCAAGCAAAAGAGTCATGTCTGGCTTCTCCAGTCCACCAGCCTTCTTAGATGTTAACAGCCTGAGTATCTAGAGATGTCCACAGTTTTACTTTTTTTACCTGGAGCACTGAGCCTCAAATAGACTCAAACTAGCAGATAATCCCTTGGCACAAATGTAGAAAAGTGAGCAGGCAAACAGGTACCACTCCAAAATAACTCTAAAGATTACATTGGCAGTTGAAGGCACTCTCCCATTGCCATTATGCTTACATGTAGCAAAGTGAAACTGCAAAAGCTAGTGCTGCACTGAGAATTGTACCATCTTAACTCTGAGGGATAATTGTCCCAATTAAACAGTGGAATATGATGAAAGAACTATTCATTGAGCCCCTTCAGACAGCTACTTCTCAGCGAGGGAATTTCCTCTTAAAAAATGTGCTTTTCGCCTCACAGACACTCTTACCACTGAGCAATTAAAGTCTCAATAGTCATTTTTCTACTGGTTTGTTCCTAGAATAGTTCAAAAAATCTTCCTCAGGAGGGCAGTGAACAAAAGAAATTTCAACCTGAAATTTATGTATATATCATTCTAGTATATCACAAGCAATGCTCATCTTTAACAATCTCTGTATTATATTACAACAATACAGCAAAGAAATGTGAAGAAAGCTAAAGAACCTACAAATAGAAGTTGAAAAAAAACTCAGTCTAATTGGCTTCCATTCAACTTTGAATTTAACCAATAATCTTGTATTCAGTCTTACACTTACATTCAATTATGACGAGCAATGCTTTGACATATTCAGTGCAAAACATGTGAGGAATATATTTTGTGTTATCCTTTCTTTTCCTCTTATATCATAATTTCTTTTATTCCAATATAAAACAGCACAAGTGTTTAGTCCCTTTTGGAATTAGAGATGCTGAACAAATATTCCACATCCTGTTGGCTGTTTCTATCCAAGCTTTGCTAATGATGACAAGCCCTTTGAAGTTACTATAGTTCTGGGAGAGACAGACGGTCTTTATGGATAAGCCAGCATTTCAGGGAAAAAAAAAAAAAAAAAAAAAAAAGTTAAAGGATTCTTTTTTCTTGATTGGAGCCAAATTACAAGACAAATTCCTGGTTTAAATCTGGTGGTTATTCCCCACTACCTCAAACATCAAGTTTTTATTACGGACAATCTTGGACACTACTGCAGTGCTAGTAAAGCTCAGGTGGAAGTGTCAAGGATTCTGGGATGTATTTGATGAGACTCTATTCCAGTAGAAATGAGCATTCACTTAAAAACCTGTTGGAAAAATGCAAAATTAAATTTTATAAAACTCTCTGCACATTTCTGATGTGTAGATCCAATAAATAATAACTTATCAGCAGCAGTCATCTATTCCATTCGCCAATTTAAGATTTGTGCCTTAATATATTTTGCAGTTTTATCTAATCCTTATTTAATCTAAATATTTTCTGTCAATTTCCTCTAGTACTATCACAGAACTAAATACATTTCAGTCCATCTGAGCTTTATCTGAAGTACACATTATCTGGACATCTCAATCATTCACATTTGAAAATTTAATCATAAAGGCTCTTCTGACCTTTTTTCAAACTTAAGCTGCTCCGATGAAGTCTTGGATGGAATTTTATTTCCTTCCTTCACTTTTTTGCATTATTCTGCTTGGATGTGATACAAAACTCAAAGCCAGCAGTCAATTCCAAAAGTACAGCACCAGGCTATGCAGAAACACAGATTACTCAAAGCACAACTCCCACGTTCTCCATAGACATCGACTGAGTCAAGACAATCTCTCAACACTTTTTGGAAACAGTTTTTATTCTGCAAAAATGCTGGTCGATCAGGAGGCATCTACATCACAGACTGCACTGCTGCAATTCATGTTTACAGTCTACCACACTGTAGTGTTGTGCAGGATGAAAGTACCGTGAAAAAGGTGCACACAAAACTGAAGTAGAAAAGTCTGAGCAGAAAAAGTAACCCTGAAGTAAGCCACTAGAAAACATAAAAACAAACCAAACGTTCTAGGGCAAAATTGGTAACATTTTTCTGCCATTAAAGAAACTATGATGTTAGAAATATACTGTCTTAAGGAAGGGGTTACATACACTGTCTTACACATAAGAATACAAATGCTTATTCTTAAAATCAAGACAAGTACGGCTTGGTTGCAGTGAGCTATATGCAGATTTTGCCCTTCTCTCCATACAATTAAGAGCAAAAGAGCATCAATGTACACAGGAAAATAGGCAACCCCTCACCTTTATTCTGTTTCCCTACTGTTCCCGCTCACCCTCCCCAAAGCCTGATGGTATTGCATGGAGAGTCCCTTTGCAAGTGAACAATCCACTCTCTGCATGGACTATGGAAGGCACCATAGGTTGGGATGCAGGTGCTGCTCTGGACACTCTTACCCTGCTCCACAGTCAGCAATCACACATACAGTAATAATCCTGGGCTCCTCTATCTCACAACTTCAGCACCTTTCATGCAGCTGTGCCTTCCCCATACAGTGCAAATTCTTTCCGACCTCTGCAGAGAAACAAGGCGTAAATGCTTTGAGGACAAAATTGCTTCCTTATATTCTGCACTGGGTCCTGCTAGGCTGAGTTTTGAGGAAGTAAGAGAGATTTCAAACTCCTGCTGTCAGAAACATTCTCTTTTGATAGATAAATAAGATTCCACAGCTGTCAATCTGGCACCTCTTGCCAGCATGGAGTTTATTTTTTAGGACAGTTGTAACAAATGTAATGCAATAAGGTACTAAATCAATCATCCATATTTTTGGATCCTGTTGTTCACATGCTAAGCTGTTATAAGATAGCTAGTTATATAACTACAATTTTAACCCTTAAACTCTGAACGAGACCAACCACAGAGACACATAAATAATGAGGCCTGAAGTACAGTGCCTCATCCTCCACTGCCAGTCTTGTAATTCTACAAACTACATTTATTTTTCATGTTTCTTGCGAAGTGGAAAACGTTACCCATGGGAAATAACTTAAATATTAACTTCCTTTCAGAATTCTTCAGATTTTTTTTTTAAACCCCTCAACTATTTTGCATGGGATCTTAACATTTTTGATCCCCTTCCTGCCAGTTTCTCTTATTTCTGCATCCTAAAGCAGAAATGTCAGGCTTTAAAGAAAATGCAGGAATATAAGACAGAGAAGGACATTGAGAAACTAAAATGAAAGAGGTTAACAACTCCAAAATATTATGTACTTTATGTGCCCCTAGATGCCACCTCTTTTTTAATATTATTGAAGTTTACCAATAGAGGGTGACTTCCCATTAATAGCAGGGGTAATAGAACCTTGTCAATGCAGGAAGGGGGACCAAAAGTAACATCCAAGCTAGGTGATCAGTAGAGACCAGTAATGAACACAAACGTGCTTGGAGCCTCCTCAGCTGTCCCCAGTCCCCCATGGAAGAGCAGCAGCCCTCAGCAACTTCCTGTGGTTTGTTCACCACAAACATGTGGGAAGGAATACTGAAGCCTCCAAGTCTTATGATCACCTCTACAGACACACAGAGACGCAGCACAAGGTGCTATAAACATGGAAATGTTCTCTGCTCAACCTGTTCTGATTACTACTGGTACCTTCCACTTGCCCCTCAAGTAAAATCTGCCATAAATCACCCCTGCCTTATCAATTGCCAGCAGTAATTGAAACAAAAATTACAGAAATCAACAGACAGGTATCTGGTGCCCAGTGAAGCCCATTATGACTTCCTCATGACATGTTTAATTTCTTTTGTTGTCATAACAGCTGGAAACTCTTGGCATCAGCAACCTATTTAATATATTTACACCGCAAATTGACCACAGTGTAATGTAATTTGTTTCTCAGCCACCAAGGCAATGAATTGAGCCCATAACTCATAAATTTTTCATTTCTACTCACAGATAAAATATCCTATGATACATATTCAAATCAATTAAAGGTAAGAACTAGATGTGATTTGATCTTGTTATTGTCATCAAGTTTGGAATCTAACAATGCCTGAACTATATTGCTAAGCATGTTAATTTAAAGTACTATCATATCAAATGGGAAAAACAGAGAGAGTTTAGTTCCTTTTTAAGTATAAGCTGCTTATCCTACTACTCGGAAGGGGGCAGAGGCCCTGTGGAAAAACAGAACAAAATACAGGCTCATGAAATAAAGAGTTAGTGTCATACAATTCATTTTCATGAGGCACAAGTTACAAACTGTCAACAGCAGGGTTTTATGAACATCTAAGTTTGACCTAGGAGCTCATACTTATTACAAATATACATTTTTACTGCATGTCAAGTGGCTGAATTAACTTGCTTCCTACCCATCATGCATACACTTGCATTTGAGTTTTTTTATTTAATCTGTGTATTTTTTTATACCAAAAGTTGTTGTAAAAGTGAGCTATTACTATTGTTGCAGCACCGGTTCTAAGTTACTATTTTCTCTGCTTTATTACTAGCAGCATCTCCTTCTAAAAAAACCCCAAAACTCATGCAAATTGAGGTATATATAAGTAATAACTTTGAAGACATTTTCAGAAGAGATCAATTGCCATGATTTTGTATTGATTAACTCTGTGTTTACTGATTGACTGCAAAGTTTTTATACCAATAGTAAACTGAAATTAGTGTTTATGGACAGGCATGCATTGAGTTAAAAAGGAACACTAGAATCAAATGAAAAATTAGACTTTGCAGATTTTTATGTCTGACTTATCTTTAATAACAGAAATAATGATCAGTTTAAGTGGAGAGCCAGTTACACTCTGACGTTATTATAAGCAATGAAAGCAGCTTCAAACTAAAAATCTTACATCTAAGAGTCAAATGGAAAAAAACTCATATGAATTCATAATTCATTCAAGTCAATAGGAGAAACAAACACTGAGACACCTTCTTTTAGGGTATTAGGCTTCCCATTTAAGAGTCGATTACCTTATCATAAGATTAAAGGAGATGAACCGTTTCTGTCTACAGACAAAAACAGAGGGATTTGTTCCACTCTAAATGATTTTCATATATCAAATATTTGGTTACAACTGTTCTTTCTGGATGTATTCTACTTGGCAAATGTTAACACAAAGACCATGAAACAGATTCAAATAAATCAGAGAGAACAAACTATAATAAGAAATGCACCAGCAACTATATACATGAAAAACAGTCAAGTAATAATTGGGTTTCATCCTCTAAGAAAAAAAGGACAAAAATTTGCAATACTCTTCTCCTGTATCCAGGTTAGCTTGAGACTTGAGGGTTGTTATGTTCGCTCTCTGGAGTGTTCTTGAAAGAGTGAACTGTTGGGAACACAACTAAATCAATTCAACCATCTTCTCACAGAAAGATAAAATGCTTTTGTCCTCTTTTTCACTTCAGCTGCTGGACTCACCACTGGGTGATTGCAGGACCTCTGAACTCACAGCACATTGCACTTCACTGGCAGTCTCATGGCTTTATTTCTGCCAGCCCATAGAGCACTTTCAACTTGCTGTTGCCACGAAATCCCAGGGCTCTGCAGGACCATCTATGCTAATGAGGAGCCTGGGAACACTTAAGAAAAATTCTCCCAAATATGTCCCTGGGTTGTTTGGTTTTGTTTTTTTTTTTTAGAGGAAAGAATGGTATTGTCCCAAAGCAAATACCTAACAGTAATCTCAGACAAGCATCCCAGCACATCAAACACCATGGAAGAACAGGAGCAGGAGCACAACAGTACCACTGCAATGGATGCAGAATAAAATCAGGTGGCAGAGCAAAAAGCCGACCACAGATACAACTAACAAAGTCTTGAACTAGAGATCTAATGATACCCAATAGACTAAAACTGGATCAAACAATAAATGAAACCTATAGCACTTACAGGAATAGACAAATTCAAGAGAGACCTACAGCCTCCATAATGATGCTGAATCAAGATGGTAATCACATAAATCATGATATAGGGCTACAGGTAAACTCAGAGTGCTTTGTGGCCACTGACAACTTGATTTCCTTTCACTTTCTAGCAGAAGGGAAAGGCAAATTTACTTTACCTGAGTACAAAGGGCCTTTTATACTTAGCATAGCATGTAATTATTCTTGAATTTAAGAAATCAAGCTATTTGACAGGGGGAGAATGGAAAGACCCATATCAAACTGTCTTACAGCATTTTTGTGGGAAAATACTTCCTCAATCATTTTACTAGAATACAAAGGAAGGAAAAGTTCCACATACCTGTCAGTTGTACTAAGAAATCCCTACGTTTAATTAAATGGTTAACTCAGATAAGCTCTAATACTATATGTAAACCATAGATGTGCAGCAAGCACCCTTAATGACTTCTCTAAATACAGAATCCATGTGTTTAACATAGAAATGGAACTGTTACAACACATAAATATATTTCGGTACATTAAAATAGAAATTAAGAGTGTCATATAGGACAGGAAAAAGCAAATAAGTTGAAGAATTATCACATGCTAATTTAATTTTTCAGCAATATAGAGTCCATTATATAGTCATTATCAGTGGTATAAGGTCTAAATTATATTACACTAGGAAAATATCTTCCGAATTCAGACTTCAGAACTGAAAGATCTCAACAGTCTTGTGACAGGAAGAAACTTACCCACTTAAAGCCCCTTTGTCAGACACTTGAAAGAGGTCAGAATCTGGTGTTAATATTGAAGGTCAAGAAATCAAACTGGACTATTTTTCAAAGATGCAAATAATTTATATATCTACCCCAAAACCTAATGAGAACAAAGGGCTTGGAATCTGTAAAAATAACATACTTATCCAGTCTAGACATGAGTGTAGGAACTCAAACGTGAATAACTAAAGAGAAATTTTGGTTAACGGCGACATGATTGCATCCCTTAGGTTGTTGTTTTTCTTGGTTTTGCTTTCATCAAAATTACTATGAACCCCTTGTGCTGGTTTTGACTGGGATAGGGTTAATTTTCTTCCTGGTGGGTAATAGATGGCTGAACACAGGGTTGATAACATAGAGATGTTTTGGTTACTGCTGAGCAGGGCTCACACAGAGCCAAGGCCTCTTCTGATTCTTGTACTGCCATGCTGAGAAGGAGACTGGGAGTGAACTTATGAGGAGAAACAGCTGGAACAGGTGATCCCAACCGACCAAAGGGATATTTCAGACCATACGGCATCATGCTCAGTCTATTAAATGCGGGCAAGAAGGCAGAAGTGGGGGGACATTTCGAATGGTGGTGTTTGTCTCCCCAGGCCACTACTACGTGTGATGGGGCCCTGCTCTCCTGGAGATGGCTGAACACCTGCTTTCCCATGAGAATCAGTGAATTAATTCCTTGCTTTGCTTGCATATATGGCTTTTCTTTTTCTCTATTAAAATGTCTATCTCAACTCATGAGTTTCCCAGCTCGTACCTTTCCAATTCTCTGCTCGATCCCACTGGTGGGCAAGAGAGCAAGCTGCTGCATGGTATTTGGTTGCTGGCTGGGGTTAAACCATAACAGCCATTTAGCTGGGGGAAATTAGTGATTTCATTACGTAGAATAACTGATTGGGTGTAATAAATTAATGCAGAAATTATTTTATCAGTAACTCGAAACTTGTAGGTAGGTTGCAATGAGGATGTACAAAGTAGACCATGACAGGTAAACAAGATCATTTGTGTGAGTTGTATAGTATTATGAAATATTTCCAGTTTAAACAGCTGGAAGCATAAGCATAAACTCTTTGATATCTGGGCAGTATCATTCAGGGACTTTGCAACTAGGGAAAAAATTGTTTCTAAAACAGGAACTGAAGCAATAATTTTTATAGCAGCTATGCCACTCTAAGGATAGTCAGCATTTGATACTAATTTTAAAAATACAAATTGCGTTCTGGATTGCAGAAAGATCTTGATGGGAGGCAAAGATGTGACCTTCCGCATAACATCCTTTTTGAAAACATAACTGCTTCCACAGACATAGTGTGAAGTGCTGCTTGTCACGATCTTGGTTTCAACACCATGCCAAAAATTCCCCATGTCCCATTAGGGACACTCATTCCATTTTCTTTTAACCAGAATGATGCAATTATGACATTAAATCCTTTCACATTTAAAATGAAAATAAACACAAATTATCCTTCCCCTTTTATTTTTTCCTCTCTGGCAACTACTCCTAAGCCAGATGGCTCTGCACATGAACCATTCAACAGGCTGCTCTAAAGACAACATTCTGGATGGCACACTCAACAAAGTGATCCATGATAAGTATTATGGTATGTTGAAGAATTCACCCTACTTCCCTTCCCATAATTACTGACATGCTGGAACTGACAGTTTCTTATACCATTCTAATCTACATTCTTAAAATGTGTTAAGTGGTGAAACAAAGTCTTTTTTTTTTTTAATGTTGTGAATTGTGGAACTGCAGTCACTTCTTTCCTTTTAAAGGAGTCCTTTGTATGCCCAAATCCCACAAAGAATACCCACAAAGAATAAGGCATCAAATTTAGAAAAGCAGCTGAAAATGTCTTGTCTGATTTACTGAAGTTGTCACTGAAACTCATCAGCATTCTAGAGAACACTGTATTATAGTTTTTAAAGCCCTGCAGCAGCACTTACAAAACACCTCTGGGGTACCCCTCCTCTATAGAGATATATGACTGGCTATACAGAAATCCAACTCTTGCAGCAAGCCAGTCACAGTCAGCTGTTCCTCCACATTCCCAATGTAATAACAGTCCACAGAAATCAAGAGAAAAATGGACACAGGGAATCTATTTGGAGGGAACAAAACAAACAAACAAGCAACAAAAAAAAGCCAAACAAACTACAAAATAGAAGAAAACCCACCTCTCCAGCCCTCACTAATCAATAACTAGAACTAAGAAAGAAGAAACAGAAAGAAGTTCAAAACTACAAGAAGGTGACTGAACAAACCTCTCTGGGGGAAACCTGGAAGCAGCCTTATATCATTCTGGTGGAGGTGATCCCAGCTGCAAGACACACAGTGATCTTGCCCTGATCACATGGGATTATAAAATTTCAGTTTCAAAACAATGCATGAAACTCCTCTGATTGGGATATTTTGGATGCCTTCGGAAGAGGTGGTGAATTCCTAGTTCTTGGGATAAGAAAAACAGCTTTAGAAGAACACATTTCCTTCTTGCAGTTGATACAAATTAACTATTTTACCAAAAGAAATACCAAAATAATATCCCATTACAATGATATGCAGTAACATAACATTTCAGATTTTTCAGACAATTACCTTAAATACTTCCCACTCTGCCCAAATTAATATAAACACATGCAGAAAATTAACTGTCTGGAACAGAGCAAGAGTAGCACTACGCACAACAAACACAGATATTGTTTCACCTCTTGAGAGACGATAACGTAATTTTTAGGCTTTTGTGGCAGTTTACTAAGTCTGCCAAAGGACTGTGAGTCTGAGGGTAAGGATGAGACAATTTTATTACATTAAGCTAATAGCAGTAATAACACAATTTCCAGTATTTTTACACAGATCTCTGTTTCATACTACAGAGTACAGCAGAACAGGTAGTATTACAGCTCTAATAGAATTCATCAAATCATATTAATAAATGTTACCCAAAACAGTAGGGTTACATCCTGTAACCATTCAGTATCTGCACCACCTTCCTAATGGAATCATGAATTTTCTTCTAGACAGTAAGAGTACTAACCTATCTTAAAATTTTTAAAATCCATTTCTGCTCCCCAGTGATAAATTGGTTATTGTGTTGGTGTGCAAATAACACTCTGATATTAGATATCCTCCCAGCTCTTGAAAATATGGATGCTCTTTAAGCTTCAGCACTTTAACATATTCTCTGGAGACCTAATATAGGAAATCACCAGGAAAAAAATCTGGGTACTGGCTTCAATTGCCCCCCAGCAGAACTTTTTAAAGCCCCACAGTATGGAAACTGGTTGTGCCTGGCACTGCTCTGGCAGCCCCTTCAGGGTTGGGGACGTGTTATTAAGTTTAATTTGCCCATGTAGAAAATCTAGTTCTACAGCTGCTGCTATAATTTAAAGTTACAGTGTCTGAATTTTAGCTTTTGATTTTAAGACTGCTTTGATTCAGAAAGAATGAGTGAAAATCATTATTTTATTCTGCCTGCCAATGAGTTAAGGAAAAAAAAAAGTGGGGTGGATGGGGAGCATTTAATGTGTTCATTTCACTTTCACTCCCATAAATGTACAGCACTCCCAATTCGACATGGTAGGATAAACTATTTAAATATATGTTCCTAAGTAATTTCAGCGTCCAGCAATACAAAAAAGGCAATAATAAACCTGCACAGTCTTCTGTTATTAATTTTTGCAAAGTGTGTCTTAGCATAAAATTGTTGTGACGTCTCTACATACTTTCAATTGTTCATATTTCTCAAGAAATAAAAGTCGCTTCCCTTGGTTTTGGAATTTAATAACATAGGCTACTTAGTAGGTTGAC
>WEKY01010185.1:0-80659 GCA_013390045.1 Picathartes gymnocephalus
GAAGCTGCACAGTACCTGGTCTTTTTCATCCTTGACCTTTCAATGATAATAGGAAGGCCCTAGGACTTTGATTTAGCTTAAATCCTAGTTAATGCCTAGTGCTATAGTTATTTATCTTACATTACTGGAAAAAAAGGGTTCTTACTTTGGCCTATGATTTTACAACTCAAATGGGATGCAAATAGAAGAGAGCTTTTTTCTAGCTCTGATAATTATTGTTGAGCTGTGTTAATCCCTTGTTTGCAATAATGTATAACAAAGCCACTGAGCATTGCTCACAGGGTTCTTCTGGGATTTCAACACGGTGTCAGGTTAGATCTTTCTTTACATTGAAATTTTGTCATTGTAGCAAATAAAAGACAACTAACCAAGCAAACAAACCCACAAAGCCAAACTCCAGATTGCCTTTTAGAGGATCCAGTCCTATTTATTGTTAACAATTTTAATTTTTAGAAAAATAAGGACTCTTAGCATATTCTTAATTTTCATTACAAGTAAAATATTACAGCTGAAGTGACTATGCTCGTCCCGGTTTAGGAATGGTATTCTCCAATTTAGTGCTCCCATGCTGCTGCTTGCTCCCCCTGCCCTCCTGAGGGTGGCTGGAGGGGAGAATTGGAGGCATAAAAGACAAAGATCACAGCTTGAGATAAGAACAATTTACTGGAAACGGCAACGAGATTAGAACAGTAACAGCAACAATACGAATGACAGAGGGTAGAAGAGAAGGATCCACAAGGAAAATAACCAACCTGGTAATAGACAATTCAGATGGCTCCCTCTCCCATGTTTCCTCAACAAGCAGGAATCCCATCTTGCCTGAAAAGACTTCCTTTTCCTCACCCCCAGCAATGGAGTGAGGTGTTACAGAATAACCTCTGTCCCGGCCATGCCTCATCCTGGTTACTGCAAAAAATTTACCCTGTCCCCACCAGAACCAGGGCAGTGCTGTAGCTGTCAACACTGAAAATCCAATGAATCATGATGTCAGTAAATTGGCAGAATGATACGAAAAGCCCTAGTGAACATGTTATGAATAACATTAAAAGTCTAAATTCAGTGAAGTCAGTGGGGATTTTACTATTCAACATGACAGGGTTCCACTGAAACAGAATATTTTGTTGCTTTTCAGTATTTATCATTTATTTATACTGTGGTACTATTCAGAGGCCTGGTGTTTTATTCATAGAAGTGTTGTGAGTCCCAAAACTAATTCAAAAGTTTACACAAATGAGCATTGGTTGCATTTTGTCTTGTTATTCATTATTTATTAAAGCTTTCTTGTAGCAATGTCATGTGTTGACTCAGAGGACAAAAACAATAATATGACTCAGTGAATGACACCATATTTCATGTAAGTGAGCACAGAAAAAGCCATCTAAAAGCGGAAATTTATTTGCATAAACTATTTGGTGTATAATTATGACCAACAAGAACATTAAAACAAAATCTGGACCATTGCTGAAGATAGCAATGAAAAAAGCAGTCAAGAACAAGATAAATTATCCTGTGCAGAGTTCTGTAGTGCCACAGCTGAGCAGCCACTGGTCTTCATGTTGCATCACAACAGGCTGGCTTGAGTACTTCAAGTTGCTACAAGCTGCTGCTGTCTTGTCTAAATAAACCACTTACAATAAATTATTCAAACAATTCAAAATCTCAGAACACATCAGTTTAATAATACATACTAATTCCAGCAGCTTCGAACTCTGCCATTCCTTACTGTGTGCTTTAAAAATATTTTTAATTAACATGTTCAATCATAGTAACAACATAGAGACAAAAAATGTTTTACAAATATTTGAAAACATAGAAAAAGAACAACTAAATTAATACATGTGAGTAATTTTTTCTCTGTGGTACTCTTGTTTGAAACATGCAAAATAAGGAATTAATTTGCTGCTAGCAATTTCTTTAGTTTTCTCATTCTGCCTAGGTTTCCCTATGGCTGAATGGCAGTAGAATAAGCTAAATTTAGAAGGAACTACCATAGTTTTGTGCTGTGTGATATCCTGCCGGGTTTCCTATGTGAAGTTGCCATTCAACGAAATAAATCAAATACAGTGTAATAAATCCAAATACTTTTTAAATGCTCAGCCTGATTTCCGTATTATTAGAGAAAAACACTGCCATTTTCTTATTTTGACTGAAATTAATTTAAAAGAGGAGGCAAGATCTGCAGAAAATTAGGGTTCTAACTGGGTTCTACACAGAGTACCTCCCCACACACCCCACACCCCAATTTCTGCTACTGGTTTTGACCAGACGTTTAAGAAAATGCAGAAAATAGAAATATTTATATTAACATCTAGAGCACCATGAAGTAGAGATAGAAATTAAATTCTGTGGATTTTTGTTCCTTAAACAGAACACAAAACTTCTATTACTTAATTTTTCCCTTCATAATACATAAGCATAACACAGCCTTAGGTCAGGATAAACGTATTAAAGGCTACATCTTCTGTTGGGTGTCTGCACCCACTTGAGAAGGCCTCCTTGGCAGGAACAAATGCTGACAATTTGATCTGTTTTGAGATCCACTCAAGACTCTGCTTGCCCAGCTTTGCGTCTGAATTTTAACATTACAGCTGACCAATTTATACCACTAAAATGGTGATTTAGGTTTGAGCTATAGGTTCAAGTTATGCTTTTCTCTCTCTTTTTTTTTTTAATTTTGTTTTGTTTTGTTCTACTACAAAATCATTGTAACTTCTACCAAATGAGGTTTTGATTAATAAAATTTTGTGCATTCCTTAAAAAAACAAGGCTTTTTCATTAAATTACCCTCAATGATGCAATGTTTGACTTACTCCATTTGGGATTTGGTTGATGCTGAGTGAACTTGCTGATCTACTACAAAACGTATTGTGAAAACTCAACAAGGACTCTGGATCTACAATACTTCTCTTATAGTGAAATTATGAAAGTATTTATCTCACAAAAGCTTCATAAAAATCAACACACCAAAGAATGGCGGTAATGTAAATTACAGTAGAGGGAAGATAGACAACTGCTTGGAGAAAAAATGGAGGAGAAAAAAAACTATTTTTGGGATAGCACCAAAGGGCCTCAGTAAATTTTATTCAGAAGTAGGCTGAACCTAATTTCCTTGTTTGTTTTTAAAGCCTCACTGAGGATTTATGTAGCTTGCATTTCTTGTTGTCAGTAGTTTCAAGTGGCCATGTCCACCCAAACTGCAAGAAGATTTCAGACATGGAAATACATTTTTATTTTCACAGTCTAAAACATAGTCTGTACCTCCATACATGTATTATTGTAAAAGAACAGAAAAGTTCACATGTACTTCAGGATTTTGTAAAAGTAAACTTTTGAAAAATTTTAAATCATTATAAAATCTTTCCCAGATTTGTGTTTGTTTTTTCAAATACCAGTGAGGGTCTGTATACATTCTAGAAATATATTTATGTAAAGCAAAACAGGGACAAAACCCCCTTAATCCAAATGTGTTGAAAATGACACATTTTTCTATGGCAAGTTTGTTCAGCTGCTGTCAATAAGGTCATTATTTAACTGTTTTCTACATGGAGACAGTTTATCTTATAAAAATGTTTTATTTTGTTTTTTAAAGAACATAGTTCAAGTTTGGCTTGGCTTTTGCAGTGAAGTACAGCAAATCCTTTTTCTACAAACAAAATGTTCTAATTTACTGCCCTCGATAAGATCCCCAGGCTTGTTTAAATTGTTCAAAGTGTTAGAGGTGCGACCTATGCCAAAAACTATACTAGAATAAATATTGCATGTATTTTCAATTTGTGGGTGAATGTAATGAAAAACAATTTTGGTTGTTAGGCACATTGCAGGCGGGCTCTGCAGGCTTCCCACACACATTGCTACCGAAGCACTTCAGTCCTGACAGTTAACACCATATGATGTTCCACTCTTGAATTACCTTGTGAGCAGCAACTGCCAGCTCCGTCTGCCAGTTCTGGAATATTCAAACCCTGTAGACCTGATGACTGGTTGGATTTCTTGGTTTGTTTCCCTTAGCACCATGCTCTTTACATGCTATGAATGTCTTCTTGCTGTGAAGGATTTTTTCACCATACTTAACTTTGCCTTGTGGAAAGCCAAATTTGCTCAACTTACTTTTACGTGAAATCATGGGACACCTTCTTTCTGAGTGAAGCGACTGGATTTTTTTCTCCACCTTCTATTAATATAATAAACTTGTGTTTACTGAAACTATGAATATAAAAACTGGTCTTCAGTCTCTTCCTAAAATTTTTTAGTGCTTAAGAAAATGTTTAACCCTTTCTATAGGTTGACTCAATTGACTATTAGAAGAGATACACTCAGTACATTGAAATTAGAATGGCTCAAAAAGTGTCCCAAACAAAAAAAATATTCTTCCGCCAGCAGTACTGGAAAGAAAAAGCAGCAGGTTGTGGGGAGGGAAAGGATAGTATGCCTGGTTTTATGCATTAACTTAAATTTATATTGGCTCGTTCTTTATTACACACTAGAAATTTTCCAGTTTCTTTCCACAGTGGTCAGATGAAGAAACCTTAGAGGATGGAGAAAACAGGCAAAATGCTTTTGAAAGACACTGAAGACCAATGAATGCTTTATTTTATTTGATGTTGCCCTGTATCATTTGTCCTATGAGAGCTCAGTGTTGCTTGTGGCTTTGGAGCATTTGTCATAGCAACCAAACAAATTGGTACATGCCTAACAAGGCAAAGTGTTGTCCAGTCATACTTCCTTCAGACTCTTGCTGTCAAAAAAATTTGCAATAAAAACTATAAATAATAAAGCTGTAGCTGTAGTTTATGCTCATAGAAAGAAACTTGAAAAAAATCACTATTAGCACGTACATGTAGAAATAATTTTGGAAACAGTTTTCGAAATGTAATCTGTACACCTATGGGAATGGAGCAAGTCATAAAATTAATGGTGTCAGATGGCCTACATACCACCTACACACCAGTGCAATCAAAAATACAGAAGAACACACCCAGATGAGGTGGTGCAGGGAATCCTAACTTTATTCAACATCCTTAAGTATTTGTTGTTATCCTAAGACAATTTACATTGAACTCAGAGTCAAATCAAGCTCCCAAGGCATTCAGGGTGTTTTCAGAAACAAGTCTTGCTGCAGTGTACCACGAAGAGAATGTTGGCTTTTGGATGGGCATTTAAAATTTTTTTAAGTACATGATCGTCTTTAAAATATAACAGCAATAGAACTCCTGCCTACTTTGGCCAGAGTTGCTACAAGAACCTCTCTTTTCTTCAACCTTATACCTCTACCAGAGCTGGAATTTGTAGTTACTGTACGGCTTAAGGTTAGTCCATGGCACCTGTCCGCTGCATTTAACCACCATGTCTGCTGCGTTGTGCTCTTTCCCTCTGATTTTGGGAAGTGTGATGGAGGTGAACATGGAAATTTGACAGTCTTATTGTTCAACTTTGCTTCAACATGGTTAGTATCTAAAATTAAAAATGAAGCATTTACAGGAAAAAAATTAACTAATAGAATCCTGGTTTTATTCCTCACTGTGAAACAGGGCTTACCAGCTATTGCAGACTGGGTAATAGTGCAACATTTAGACAATTGATGATGCATCATTTTAAATCACTATCTTTTCATCAGATATTCCTGATTGTAAACACCATGCTTAAGTTTATTTGTTGTATGTCTCTGAGCATTTACTCAGTGAGAGAGATCATAGTTCCAGCCAAAGTTCCTCGACCCTGGTTCATTCTCAAGTTTTGCCTCTCTTTGTCCAAACCTGTTCATCAGATTCATGAGGACACTGAGCCCAACCTTTTCAGCCCAACTGATTTGTCATTGCCATTAATGGCACTCAAATGTTTGCTAAGGTGTGGCCGGTCTTCAGTAGGTTTTCCTTCCTTGTTTTTAACTTTAACTAAAAGAATTTATTTGCAAAATAAGCATCTCATAAACCCAGTCTATTTTGCTGCTTTGCTGAGCCTCAACTCAGAGCAGCTACTTACTTCTCTGTGTTTCCCTCCATCCTTAATATCCGTTCCTTCCACCTTTTCATCCCCTTTTTAAATGATGCCCAACCTGTCTTCAGTTTGTTTATATTTGGTCACCGTTTCAAAGGGCATATCCTATTGCAAGAAATTCCTGCATGCAGATGCAGTTGGATGGACAATTGCCTGCCAGCATCTCTCATCCATGCTTTCTCTTTGAGCAGCAAGAGAAATGAGGTGAAATGGCAACACAGGTCTGTGAAATTTCATCTTTACACTGTCTCATTCTTTTTCTTTCTTAAATCACAAATACCGATGGGAGGCACAGAAAAATTGTGCCATTCACACACTCAGCACAAGTAGATACAGTAAGATAAGAGTTCAATTACCCAGAGAAAATGATCCTGATGCTCCTTGTTAAAGGCACCAAAGGCAAGCAGCAGACATCTTAGCTGAGCTGACTGTGCTGCCTTAAATGGCCTTCAGAAAAGGAAGAGAGGACTGGGAGAATATTGATTATGTGGCAATTTAGGAGGTAGAAGGACAGATGTACTGTTCATGTTGACATAGTCCAACAACCTTTTCCACCCTATGACAACCACGCTAATCCTCTGTGCAAGCCTGCTAGGCTCATTCACCCCAGCCTGTCTTCCCGTGTAAAAAACCTGCATAAAAAATCATCATGAAATAGTGGTTTATTACAGCATTGCTGTTTTGGGGGTGTATCACACCTAGCCATCCTTCCAAAAGAAAATAAGGCAGTATTCAAAGACAGTAGCTTGCCTACGAAAACAGAACAAAGTATTCCTGTGGCAATACCCATGTTAGGCTATCAAGATAAAACAGCATGTCTTGTGTATAGGAAAGAAATTAAAAGTGTTTTTAAGTGTAAGAATTTTGTTCATTCACCGTTCAGGGAAAAGAGCTTTCACAGCAGGGGAAGGAAAAAAGCTTTTCTGTGTTGATCTGGATATATATGGCAAGAGAATCCTAGCTGTTCTTGGCATGGAGTGAAAAAGCAATGCAATTCAACTGCAGACAATAAGTGACCTGGAGAAAAAGAGCTGAAATAGAGAGTCATGCACTACAGGAAACCTGTTGTATGTACAGGATTACTCCTTTACTCAGTATTAAGCATTCTGATTTGGAGGAGAACAGATGAAACACCATATAGCTGCCACAAGATTCAGTATGTAAATTGCTCAAAGCAAAGATGATGTCAGGAGTTTTTTTGTATTTACACATATCACAACCACCACTGGAATTTCTGGAGACTAAAATAACAAATATTACTGCTTCTAGTACTATTTCTACAGTAGTAAATGCTATTCATAGGAAACAGAAAACTTATAAAAATCTTCTGTAAAGGAAAAGAAATTAAAAATGGCTGTAAATTACATGAGATATATTGAGATTACAGCACTTGGTAGTTTAAGTTTCCTCTCTCCTATGGATAATTGCTGAATTAAGCATAGAATGGCAGGTAAGGGGGCTGACATAAAATGTTGATCCTATAACCATGAGAGCTTTATCATCTATATTATTACAGAAAGAGGTTAAATGTGATCCATAGTGATCTGTTCAGCCCAGGCTAACATGCTGCATCTGACATAGATGCATATGTATCTCACAATGGCCAGTGCAATCCTGACAGCTACCCCTCTAGTCTTGTGCACAGCCTTGGGAGTGTGAGTGAAAAAGGTGCCTCAACTTTGGGATTGCATGGATCTCTACTATTCAGCATGGCTTCGTTCTGACTCTTGGGTTTTCTCCAAGCTGCTCAGCAACGCAGCTCGACATTGACCACCGCAAATGATAGAGCAGAGTCACAACCAGTCACAAAACTGGGATAATGTTTTGCTTCTCCAAAGCTGAATTTTTATCATGCTGACAGTGGGCTCATTAGTCAAACCAGACTGCGCCTGGACACAAATATCCCTTTCTGCATTAGTGCACATTTCTGAAGTCAAGTCTAGAGTCACCCTTTCTTGTGATAAACTTCCCTACCTAAGGAACAAGATTTCTACCTCCTAAGCTCTAAGCAGCTCTCCTTAGCAAGCACTAGATCTAGACTGTCAACAGCTTTTCTCTTGAATGTGGTATTGTGTCTTATTCCTCCCTGCTCTCTCCCTTCCAGACCAGTTACCCCTCCAAATATCAAGTGACACCATTCCCTCTAGGCATTAGTTTCTCAACTCTGTGTTGCATCTGGCGTTTATCCGATTCCCCCTGCTATCCTGGAAAGGGGAGGGGGCACTTGCCAACATGCACTATTCTTCCAAACTTTTGTATGGATTAACAATATGCCAGATTTTCCCTCCTCCAGTCTCCCTTTATCTGTTTCCCATTTTTTTTCGAATATACAGCTACATGAAGATGGCCTGGCTAATATGCTGACATAAGACTTGCACATCATGCTGACATGCTATAATCTGGTAGAGGAGAAATGAAGCAACATCTTATTGTTCAGAAATTAAAAAGCATATATTCTTCCCTCCCCCCTCCATATTTCCTTGCCAGCTTCTGATTTGATTGCTTGCTGGGTTTTTTTTTTTTTGTCCTTCTTGCACACAGTACTCTCCTGAAAGATTCTGTTTACTTTTTGGATGTAGAAAGCTGTAATGTTGCACCCACTGCATCGCAGTTGTGATGGAGAAATAGTCTGCAAAATATATGGAACTCCCAGAAGATCTGAGACACTATTAAAAATATATTTAATGTTAGTATCCTATGATAATTTTTATTTAGCAATCACATATGATGTTAAATAGTGGCATTATTGCTCCCCACAAGGACTGTACTTTCCTCCTTTATTTGAAGAGGTTCACTATGTTTTTATTTCACTTCAGTTCGATTTTCATGAAAACAGCTAGCTGCTTATTCCTTAGTGACTACACTCTTACTGAAAAAATTGTTGTGTAAAAAAAATGCTTTATGCCCAAAAGGCAAAGCTTGTCTTCACTCTGAGCCCAAGTGAGAGAAATGCCCACTTTAGAATGGCCCTCTGCTTTCTTGGCAAGCCTGACTTGTGAGCCATCACTACATGTGGTATAGTGGAGCTCACAAAATATCGTCTCAGAAGCAATTACCCTAAAGCAGTTCTCAAGCAGTCTGAAGAGTAAAGCCCAAGCCATTTCAAAAGATCAAGCTGTGGATATAATACTTTGGAGAAAATAAATTCATGAGCTTAGATTTTCTCCAAAACATAGGCTGCAATCACAGGAAACAAAGTAACCGTGTAACTTAATTGTGTTGTCAGCAGATGAAATTTTCACATTTCATACTTTTCATGTACTTCAAAAAGATTTTTCTAACAATATGAATATAATCTTAACAACTGATGGATGTAGCAGTTATATGTTAATTTAAAGAAGATTTTCTTAACTGTTTTGCAGGAGCTTAAAATTAAAGAGCCACAGTACAAAGAAGATCAGCTTTAGACAAGTGTCTTGCTGGAAGAGGAGGGAAGGCAGAAGGAAAGGGAAGGAGTTGCAGGAGGCAGATAGAGGAAGGGAAAGAGGGAGAAAAATAAACTCCCTCTCTTAATTTCTATCCCTACCCATCCCCATTGAAGCAAAAAGTGATGTAATAGCTTACAATTTTTGTTTTTCTTTTTTTTTTTTTTTTTCAGAAAACTTGCAATAGATTTTGCTTCCAAAAACTCTTATACCTGGTATACAGGAGAATGTTATAACAACAGAATTCATGACATATTCTTCCTTCTGCATTGTCTATTTGAAAAACTATCTCTGTCAAAAACTAGTTTATTATGTGAAGAAAGTGCTCACTTTATTTTCTGGCTAGACACAATTCATTGTTTTCCTATGGGTGATGACAGATCTTCCCCCCTGTTACAGCTGAAATCTGGCAAAGAGCTATTTGATGCTGTTAGGAAAAAACCCTATAAGACACGTAGAGAAAATGTAAGACTGATTTAGAAACTCCTCTAGAATCTGAAAGGCAAAAAGATGTTTGTTTACAGGTTAGTGGGGTACTAGAAAACAAAGCTGAGTGAAGAGCATTTCAACATTCACCTCTTTCTTATTTTACAAATAATTTTGGATGTGACGTTGAACATCTCTCTTATGAAAAGGTTTCTAAGTGCAAAGCATAGTTTGGGCTTTGGTCTTTTGAGACTTAGAGTCTCTTCTTGTAAGGATAAGATAATTATAAATATATATATCAAGAGTATTTTGTGTTCATTTGATACAGTACATTTTACATGAATTTGATACATATGTCTGTGCACCTTTGCAAAAGTGTCTTATATTCTTTACATTCCTTCTTGTTACACGATGAACTGCTCCTGACACTTCTTGAAAAGTCAGGAAACCATTACTGGGGGACTGTGGTGACAGTAATTCAGTTGTGATTCAAATTCAGATGATCTTTTAGTCTCCTATTTCTATCCATGAGGTAAAATGTCTATATAGAAAATAAGAAAGGTCTGCCTTTGCCCTACAAAAGGGTTATTCATTTTGAGTTAATATTATAGAAAAGATTTCTTAAGTGAAGTGCCAGGGTATTCTGCAATTAACAGATAAAGCAGAATTCAATATTTATTGTCTTTGGTATGAAAGCTGATGAAGGATTCACAGATATATTGGCAATACTTTGCAGAAGACATACCAAACATCCTTCACCAGGAATAATCTACACACTGAATTCTGTATCTTCCTCTTTGAAAGAGAGGTGGTGGTGACAAATCTGCCTTTAACAGTTGTTTTCATTTTGACAGGTCATAGAGTGATTGGAATAAAAGCAGTGAAACTAAAACAGGCTTTCCTTTCTCTCTATTTGGATGTTGAAGCTGACATTCAGCACTGATTTGAAGCAGATTTTTTAGAATACTTGGAAATCTTGCCAGGTATTTATCATCTTGACCCAACTCAGCACAGTATATCACAGAAAAATAAAAAACTTTTTGATTTTTTGATTATCCTTCTCTTGAAGAAGAATTCTGGTCTGGGTGGCTTGACAGGCCAGAACCACAACAGTTGTCTATAGGGTCACATTCTGCTGTTGTTTGCTGCTTTAAAACCACTAAAACCACAGAGTATATAAATGAAGGAAAACAAAAACACCTGGGATGTGAGCAAATCTCAAGAGTGTGATTAAGATTTTGCAGCAAATAAATAAAGCAGGTATATATATAGATATATATATACATTCCAGAAAATATTTGCTCCTATAATTTAACGTGTATTTAAAAAAAGGCCATTCCTCAGTCATCTACAAAAGAAAAATTCTGTGTGGAACCATTATGGACTAAGGCCTTTGTCTGTTCAGTGAATGATCCATGTGATGCAGCGGTTTTTATTAGTTAATTGTACTTTGGTTCATTCTATGTACCCCTGTTTATACCCTGTATACTCTCCCTGTCAATTATCTGTCCCCTCCCCTGGTTGAGCGAGAGGATCCCTCTCTCCCCTGTCACTCTCCTTTCACCCCTGCCCCAAATTCTAGAAAGGTCTCTGTCATTTGGCTATGCATTGGCCTTCACAGGTGTATCCCCCCTTCCCTGTTTTCCCGTTTGCTGTGTAGCCTGTCCCTCACCCCCGGACCACACCCTTGGGCTTTCCCAATTGGTCATGTTTGTGCCTCCACCCCTGGGACCCTGGGAGTATGAAACCCCCTGTTACCTGTATTCGGGGAGTCACTCGGAGCAGAGCATAGGAGGTTCGATCCTCCTCTGTGGAACTCCCGGTGGCCTGACTCAGTCTCTCCCCATCAGCTAAATAAATCTTAGTTGGTATGCAGAGCTGCTGAGTCCTCCCTGCTTGGCTTCTCTACGCATTCACCACCTGCTCCTCACGCTGCTATCGGCTCTGCTCGCTGTGGCTGCGATAGGGCTCTGGGGATCAGCAAGAATCCCCAGAGGAGTCACCTTCGACCGGTGCAGCCTTGGCACCCCGGGCAGACGAGCACAGTGAAATCCATGTATATGAGAAATTTAAAAAATAAAGCATACAGATTGAAGTACATATCGTCCCAAAACATCTAAAGTTATTTCTCAGCAGAGAAAGCCAGGCTACCTATGGAATCTTTTTTGTGACTGTTTATACCTGTCAGCGATGGATGATGATCCCTGGCTAAGTCAAGACCTAAAAGGCACTGACAATAGTTTGTCTCACCTTTTTGTTTTCCACTGTAACCCCGATGCTAGATTCTTTGTTTACTGCTGTTTGCTCTCAGCTTTTCCATTCTCTCCTACAAAATGGCAGCATCTATTTATGTTCTCACTTTATCTTCAAATATCAGTATAGAGCTACACTATACTATAAGTTTTGACAAACCGTCAAAATACTTGAAATTGTCATGGTGCTTATTTCATTAATATGAAGCAAATCCAGGGTCTCACATCAAGATAATTAGTAAGCTAATATTTTGGTCCCATCCATAATCATGTCTCTGTTCAGACATATAATGTATTATTTCTTCAAAACCAAGCATTTCAATTTCAGCTACAAAAACTTAGCATAAAACACTGACACCAAGGAAGAGTTTCTGTGTTTTCTAAAACCCCATTTGCCTCCACACATGCACAAAGGATGCAGATATAAACTTTTAAAATCACAAATATAGGCAGCAATGTTTGTCAAAAATAATTTCTAATATGTTTTAATGAAAATAAAATTGTTGAAGCATGGCTTTCCAGTTGCAGCCCCGTTAAGGACATCAACGGTAGCACAATATCAAAAAACATACATTCAAAAAAATCAGCCTTGAGCTTAAAAAATCTTCAGCAAAATACATTTTCCATTCAGTTTTTAATATCTGGTAAAAAAACAGATGTAAGAATGCCTCAGAAAAGCACTGAATAGCGTCAGATTTTGAGTTAACTATTTATCCTGATTAATTATAAAATTGTCGGTGTGTTCTGTGGGGGATTTTTAAGTCCTTGATATACAACGAGGTTCGAAAAGTCCTCTTAATACAGAGGAAAAAGATGTGAAAGGAAAGACCTTGGTGCAGAATAAAAGACAGTTTTAAGCTGAATTCTGTATTTAATGTTAATAAATATGCTATATTAAGGCAACAAGAAAATCGTACGGAGGTTTTCACATGCAAAAAGCAGCAGACCAGCTTTCCATGGCTACTGCTCCTTGCCTTTCACACCCGCCTCGTCTGCCAGCTGGATCTATCTTGAAGGAGAGACCTTAAATCCCTGCAAGCAGACTGTAAGGCACATGCAGTAGCAGCAGTGTACTGACATTTGCTAAGCACCAGCGTCCCTCAAGTGACTGGGAGCGAAGCCATTGACGTCACTGAACAATAGGCAAAATATTTCCTCCTCCTCCATAGTCCTGAACTGTAAACACCCAGCTTGCACACAGCAGGCTGAACATTTGGGGAGAGGCGGAGAAGGAGAATGTGAAAAACTCTCAACTGATGCTGCTGAGAACAAGCAGCTGTTCCTGCATAACCAGTCTCTCCTTATTCCTTCCATTTTGCTGTGAGGATTGCTGATTCCCCCTTAGTGTAGGTCACACAGTAAAGAAGATAAAAATTAAAATAAACTATAAATAATTACCAGTGTCTACTGAACTCACAAGGAATCTTTTGAAGTAAAATGCCAATTAATTACAAGTTATAAAAAAGCACACTCTTTTTCTCCCTCTTTCTGTCTCTGTTATGGATAACTGCAGTATTGTAACAGTCATCCATGTATTTTGGACAAGGTGTGGTGATCTGAATGTAAGTGAATTTCCATCTCAGTCACCGCCTCTCCATGCAGCTACATTACTGCAAGCCAGAGAGAAAAAAACCCCTCTAGATCAGAATTATAATTACAAAATCACACAGATCAGTGTATGCTCTAGGTTTGCTGTAAAGACTGGCTTAACTCCTTGAGTTGGAGAGTTATGGTTACGGCATAGGCAGAAAACAAAAGGGCAGAGTTAGTCTTGAACATGGAAATCTAACTACAGCTTCTTGTGACTATATTAGAAAAAATACTGATGCATGAAATCATTAGGATTTGCCAGTTTTTTGACAGAATAATGTACAGTGGTATGAACAGTTAAACAGTTCTGGAAAGTTGTAAATCCAGGGAACCTAATTCAGCTCTTTTCTTTGCAGCCTCTTGGAAGCAATTCTACAATTTTCCCTGTTTCCAGAGCATCCTTTGGAAGATCCCACGAGTACAGTAAAAGGAGACCACTAGAAACAGGGAGCAGTGTGGTGCTGAAAAGACATCAGAAATACTGTACCTCTGAACACGCTCAAGAAAACCCACTGAATCAAGGAGCCCTGGAAGCTTCTGTAAGCCATTTCAGGGAATACACCAGCTTATTTGGTCCATCAGAGTGAACTAGAGAAATTAATCTCACCAGGCGGCCTCAGCTTTGGATTCAAAAGCCAGCATTGGAAGAAACACTCAGAAACAGGTCCATAAAGATATTAGTTTTCTTTTCAGAGTCTTGTCTGAAAAAAAATCACCTTGATGTGCCTGGAAAGGATTTTGGAGTGCCAAAGAAAATTCTTGTGTCACCTGATTGCTGACTGAAGAGTTATGTCTATGGAAGTCAAAGTGATCCAGGCAACCATAATGTCAGTCTTCCTCTTGCTTCATTGAGGCTTTGCTCACTTTGTCCAAGGTGGTGAATAAACTCCCTTGGACATATTTGTTCTCAAACAGAGACGAAGGAATCACGCCCATCATCATGTTCTGCAGAAGACAGCATATAAGAGCGAGGGAGAGGCACCTTTTTCCCTCTCCACTGCAGCTCTCTGTTGAATGAGGCTGTATGTGGCACATCACATTTGCAGCATATATTGATTTACAATTTCAAAGTGCTGAATAAACAAGTAATTTTTTCCAAACAGACCATAAGCAATTGCTCATTATCCCCCATTTAATATGCAGGAAAAGTAGGTGGGCAAATAATAGTTTGCTGTTCAATTACTCGAGTGGGCCACGATGCTGCACTAAGGCTGTTCTCATGCTGAATTATCTGTGCTGTTGAAAGTGCCCACCTGAAAAAAAAATGAACCTCATCACCTCTCCAGCAGAGAGCAAGAGCACACAAAATTAATTGCACTTCTGGAGCTTGACACCTACTGTTCCACATGTTTTGCTCCATTTGTTGATTTGCTGGCACTGAACATCTGCACCCTATCTCTGCTTTCACACAGAAACCAGTGGCTGAAATGAAACTTCGCATCTTACCAGAGAAAAGGGCATGTGGAAAAGTAACACTTTCCTGGCCTGCTTTCCTTTTTTTTTTATCTTTGCCATCTTTGTCTTTGCATGGGCTACTCCATGGTCAAATACTGTCCTGCTGAACTAGGTGGCAATATCAAAACATGTAGTGAAAAAAAAAAAAGCTAGATTAAATGAATAAACTGCTGCCTGAAATGACCATTTCAGACAAATGGGTGTAGTACTAGCATAAAATGCTATACTTTTGATCTGATCAAATCTCACTCTTTCTTTACTTACACCTGAACAACCACCTACAATGCAAAGCTATTCATGCCTTATTAGGGACTGGGAAAGCCTTTTGGAAGCCTGAGTTTAGTGAGTGTAGCCTGGGCTGCACAGCTGAGAATGTCTCAGATCTTTGTATATGCCCCAGTTGTACCCTAGTTCCAGAGAGGTGTCCAAGCAAGTGTCTTTAGAAATATTGTTTTCTACAGGAGGAAAACTTAGGCATCTGGATTTGAATGAGGCCAAGACCTTAAGACAACCTGCAAAAATATTTGCCCCTCAGTCTTATGTCTATCTTGGCATCTTCCTTGAGAAGTACTGTTGCTGGAAGCCAAGTGCAAACTAAGAAAGGGTTACATACTCTTTGGGGAACAGCCCAAAAGGACAGGCTGGAATGTTAAGTACATTTACTTCATTCATAGTAATGCATTTTTAAAGCATACCTCTAGGCAAACATTTGTGCATTTAAGTTTTACTAGTACAAATATCCAAAGAAAATACATCTTATTTTGTTGCTTGCCCACACTGATGTGAACATCATTTGATACATTCTTATGCTTGGTAAATTCCAAGGTTTTGCACCGTTTCCCTTTCACACAGCTGAAAATATGTTTCTCAGTACATAATTTATGTAAGACAAACAAACATTTCAAGCTACTCCCTGAACATGTGTGTTGCAGAAATAAGGGATGGGGGAAGGAGTGACAGAAAGAAAACCAAGGGAAAACTCCCCTCACTGAAGGAAACGTGCCTTTTGCATTTTGATAACTCCATGTATAGCCGAATGGATTTTACAAAAATTTGCCTGCAGGTAGAGCCTGAGAAGAGAAAATGCTGTGAAAGTACTGGAAAACTGTGCACTGTTATAAAGTCTCCTACAAATTTAAACTTCAGTGTATTCGCATAAAATGAAAAGTCAACACAACATAATATTTCCTCTTGTTCCATCTGAGCTAAAATGAAAGTACAATATATTGAAAAGAATATAAGCAGCATTTTCCTTTCCATTAATTGGACCTACAACAATCAGAAAAACCAAGGGTAAAGCTAAGCCACATGTGTATAACTCAAAACACAAGCAGATTCTTTAGCTTATGCACAAAGTGTCAGGGAATACTTTGGTAAATAGCATCCCTGCACTCTCAGGAAATAACAGCCGAATCATTGCATGGCTAAATTTTCAAAGGCTAATGTATCTTTAAACAACAGTCTATAGAAATGTGGTCTATAGATCCTGCTTTATGATCTACCGTGTTATAGGCATGTCAGTTATGTTTAATTATGGCTTTTCTTTCTTTAATGGGTCCTGCAGCAGTCATCAGAGGGAAGTTTATTAAAAAAACAGATTTCTGTATGTCCACAAATTCTTGGCATGCATAAATTAATCATTTAAGTATCCTTATTAAGATTTAGAAATCTGAACTTGGGACTCAGATTGTGGATTTTGGCAAGTATGGTACAAGCCAAGGTCTAGACTGAATGTATGTGAAGTAGGTATTGATATCTAAAGTAACTGGAGAAAAAAACGATCCCCTTCACAAGACAGAGTTTTGACATGGAAACCAAACCATTCTCTTGAATATCTTCTTGAATTTCTCTGGATGTCACCTTGAATCCATATTGCTGTTGACACACAAGATTTTGCTGATTAGGCAGTATTTCTAGTCCTTATGTAACAGCTAGATGTTTGCTTTATTCCCAGAAAAGGAACCCATGTTGTAATCATGAAGTGAACACAGCAGGTAAAAATAGTTAATAGAGTATAGAAGTGATGGAAATTAGATCAACAGTGTTAAAAATCAAAGACAAAATAATGTTATATACTTCTTAGCTGTGGGTTTTCTAAGTACTACTGATATACTTGCCTCAAAATTTTATGCTCTAGCTCAGAAAAACCTCAAGCTCTTTAAAAATAAGGCAGTGTGCTTTCTACTGCTGGAATAATCGAGCCCAGTGGAGATATTGGGAGAAGAATCCTGGTGATGAATCAGTTTTTAGGGAAGTCTATTGGCAACATAAGTGAGTGCATACCTAATAAGAGATATTCAGAAAAGCTTAGTGAACTGTAAAAGAAAAGTTGAATTCAGTCTTTCATTGAGGACATAAGTTAGCTTTTATCCAGTAACTACTGAACTGTAGAAACTTGATTATACATCTGTTGAAGTCAGTACAGCTTTGACACGTTAAGGAAATTAACACAGGTAGGACTATTGTTCTCACTCTGACTAATTGCAAGTTTAAAATTAGACATTAATTAAAGAACACTTTAATGTCCTTATGCAGTGGGAAGAGAATTTGTTCTTACAAAGCTCTCTATATAAGCAAGGCTTCTTTTCTGGCCCCTTGTCCTGTGTAGTAAGCCACAGAGGATAAAATTTTATAGTGAGGACAGTGGCTTTAGCTCATAGAATCTTACAATACAGCCACAGTGATTATCTTGTACCAGGGTGAATTGGTCACATTTTCTTTATTATGGATAACAAGGAGTCAGAGACCTACCAAACAAACCTCCTAAGAAATCTTATGCAGTCTCTAAATATTTGCTATTTCAAAAATTCTCCTAATACGTAGCAAACAAGTACTAAAATTAAATTAATATAAAACCCAAGAAATTCCATGTTGCACACAAATCAAACATTAATGAAGGCTAAGATGCTGACATGCAAGGTCATAGCAGCTGTTCCAAGACTTGGCTAATTCCCAAGGTTGCCTTGACATTCCTCATGTTATTTATAATTCCGGAAGTTAAGAGTAGATTTATTTATTTAATAGGAGGCTCCATCTATTGCTCCAGAGCTAGTTGAGTAGAAAGTACTGATATACATCAAAGGGCAATGCTTATGGATGGCTGAAACTATAAGGCATGCAAAATGGAACAGACTGGAAGTTCGCTGGGAGTTTTGAGATGTATTGGTAAAGAACAACATACTCTTTTGGCTGTAGAGTCACTGTAGATTTAGATTAGATTTAACATTTTCATGGTTAATTTCCAACCAGGATGTTTATATAATTAAATAGCCGGAATTGGAAATTTGATTCTTCTCTTACTGGTAATATCTCAAACCTGAAGTGCATTTTAGGAGTTTAGCTCAGAACCTAACTTATATATAGCCAGCATTTTACATTCATATCTAGAACTCAATTACTATCTTTCTCCTAACCCTGATTATTCTTTGCCATCAATCTCTTTCTCACAAATGCAAATGAAATAGAAAAAGGTTAGAAAATACTATGAAAATGTAAAATGCACTCACATAGTTTTCCAAAAGTGCAAAAGACAACCATGTAAACCCACAAAAAACAGTGTCATGGTGGTTAATTCTAGAAGAAATTATATTATGAGATCACATCATAGCATGTTTAGGAAGCAGTCTTTGGAATATTCAGCAATTAGTCCTTGGAATTGTTTGACTTTAGGGATAGACCAAGACTGTGTATCACCCTGACCTAGCAACTGGTTCAGCTCATGAGGATGTGGATTGCAGTTATTCTGCAAGATATTGACCTAAGGAAAAAAACAGGCAGCTCAATATCATGCCAATATTTCTTTTCATTTCAGATTGAAGGTTCTCATTTTTTGCTATCTCTCTTCCTTCTTCAGTTTCTTTTGTTTCAGGATGACTGTATTATCTCCAGAATTTTACTGCACAAACAGTCAGTAAAAAGAGTTTAAGAAAAGCAGACTCTAGATTTACAGAAAAAACCAGAAATTAAATCGGGCACCTGCAAAAAGAGACCAGAAAATGAGGGTTCAGACAGCTACATTTATTTTCTTTTCAAGCTGTCTTGTCAAAACCTTCTGTTAGTTGTGGCACTGCTTTACTTGAATGCTGCTTTCAGCAGATCTCAAAATTCTGCTGTTGTTTTGCTTTAAATGAAGGTAACTATTAGAAGGAGCAATTTCATTAACCAGATTTCTAGAGGAAGCTCTAAGAGAAAAGAAGTTCAGACTACATAGTAAGAAGCATGTTCATTTAGCACTTGCCATATGCCACCAAAGCTGCTAAGGTTGAGATGTTGAGCATCAAACCTTCAGTGTAGATACTATACATGAAAATGCAGGGGAAAAAAAGGTAATTCATAGCTATCAATAAAGGCTTTGAGTCTTGCTTATTCCTAACCATGCAATTGCAGTCTCCAGCCACACGATTTCCAACCTGTCACAGAGTCTTAATATTTTGGGAACATTTTCAGCTTTGCAAAGGTCAGAAATCTGAAAAGACATTTTATCTCACAATAAATAGTTAAATATATGGGTCCTTTGTGTGTCTGCATATTTTTTTATTAAAACCAATATTGTTCTGTGTATCTCAATGGGTTTTATTCTTTTGACATAAATACTCACCTAATCTCTTCCTCAGAGAAAAAATGTTTGTGAAAAATATATTTTAAATGAGACTTTTTGTAGTTAAAGCATTCAGAACACATTTTTTTCTTGTTCAGAAATTTATATTTTATTAATTCTTAAGCACTAGAATGTTTTTCATAATGGCATACCATTGTTAATCAAAAGGTCTCCTCTGTATTTCTTGGAATAAAGCCAAAGCAAAATCACATTATGCCTGAAGGGCAATGCAAATGATCTCTCTTGCTTATTACCTATCTCATTTCAATTATTTTAATAAATATATGAGTTTTCTCTCCTAAATTAAATTAGAAATCGGTTTCATATATGTACACCTACCATTCCACTGCCCTCTGCTGGAGGGAATGAATCCTATAGCCTTTTTAGGGAAAAGTAATCGGTGACTGATTAGGGGTTGGCGTTTCTGGACCCAAAACCAGGGTGTTCCTCTCTTAGTGAAGCCTGCAAGCAGTTGGCCGGTACATCCACAGGTAGATGTTTGATCATTATCCATCTCCAGTACAAATAAACATTCCATTCAAAAAATTAAAAACACCAAATTACAAAAACATGAAGACAGCACAATTAAGTACCCAAAAGTTAGGAAATGCAAGAGGTAAAGTTTCACATGGAAACGTGCCTCTAGTTCCGTGTGCACATGCAGTTACAGTGCAGATTTTATTTTATGGAGGAAAACCTGATTATTTTTCTACGCGGTTTAGGGGTGCTCTCAAATTCAGGTAGTTTTTTCACTACAGTTGGCCATAGGTAAGGATTTGTCTGAACTTATTGTCTATATTAACCTCCCCAAAATAATGTTAGGTGCTTTTCTGCTTCTTGTTATTGAAACCAGTCCACCTATAAACATAAGGTGCAAATTAAATTAATTCATAAACAGGCTGAACACATAAAATCAATCTCGATTGTTTGAATAATCTTTAATTAATAAATTATTTTGCAGAATAATACATTAGGGTACCACTTACTACTGAGTCCAATAACTATTCAAAACTAGTATTTTGCATAAGCAAAGGACAGCTAAATCAGGACATGCCTCACTTCAGGCAGCTAGGTGGTTACAAAGCAATCACTCATTCAAACACAAAACATTAAATGAAAATGAGTAGGTCACTTCAATGCACTGTCACTGGCAAAAAATAATCAATATGATGATTTAACATATATCAATGCTGATTTAACATTTGTCTCACTGCATTACAAAATTTCTCCACGTTTTTCACAGGTACAGCTTCTCACTGGAAAATACTTCAGGTCAAAAGCTGGCAAAAGAGACTGAGAAACAAACAGCATACAGAAAGTCTTCCTATATTTCTTACTTCTGTTTTCTAATTATTTTACAATGACAGATCTGCAAACCACTTTTCCTGTTCTGAATTCATTCTGATGAACAGAGGGAAAAATGACAATCAAAGATCTTACTTGTTTCAATTTGAGATATTCTCACTAACTCAGATTTACTTACAGGTTAAGAATGAAAAATTATACGTGCACTTCTAGGTTTAAGGTGCTACATATCCTGTAAGTGACATGACTATAAAGTCCATTTGTAAAATCATTTCCTTTTATTTCAGCTGCACTTTTTCTATAAGACAACTGAATTTAGTCACCAGCTACACACAAGGAATATTTTTGCTTAAAATAATACTCAGCATACAATCCAGCCATTCAAACTTTCGTCAGAAACCGGTATTGTTGTTCCTTGCAGCTGCTTTTTGTCAGACTAAATTTTATTTTACAGAGCATTACAGTAACACGAGTAAACCCCTCCTGGCAAGAGTTTGTTAGAGGCTGGAGAAGTCCTTCTCTTGTATTACCTGCAGGCAGCACAATGTTCAGCAAGTCCCTTGGATCTAACTGGATGTGGTGGGAAAATCTAATTAAATGGATTTTTTTTTTCTGGGGATGATGATTTCGCGCTGCACTGGAGCAGAAGTGCTAAAAATGCTTGTTAGGCCCAGCCGTGTTTTGCTGCTGAAAAGTCAGGGTGCAGAGAGTACAAACACAACAGGCTCCCAGACCTCAGGCGGGTGGATGTGTAACCTGGCATCACCAGCACAGTTGGGCAGTGTAACTTCTCCACTTGAAGGCTTCATTTACTGACCTTTAAGTCTTTTCCCTATAATTAAAACCCCTGAAGAAAACAAAAACAATCCAGACTTGTGTTGCTGAGGGAAATTCGTGATTTGTGAGTGTCTGTTTGACAGATGCTTACCCCTTCTTCCAGGTCCCAAGGCTTTCCAGAAAATGAGCCACAAAGCTGCTCCCCACTGGTTCAGGCAGGAAAACCTTCTGGTACAAGAACATATTTTTCTTTCCCTTCAGCTGCACCTTTGGCCATCTTCATGTAGAGGGCCTCACTTTAATAGAGAGATTATTCCCTATGTATTTAAATACATAGGAAAAAGGAATTTCTGTAGAAGTACAGAATGATCTCATGCCTGTATCATTTTTCCCACCACTCTATTTTGGAGGCAAAGACAGGATCCTGGGGTGTGCAGCTCAAAGCCACCTAACCTACAAGACTGATGGTCTCTTGGGGTCCCCCTCTTAGTTCTCAACATAGGGTAAAAATAATCAAGAAGCCTGTGAATGTTTTGTGTAATATAATATTTGAAAGTAAATGCATGCGATGTTGCCTCATCAGTGATTTCTTCATCAATTTGTTGACATCATGGAATGCAGTGGAGTCCAGTGACAACTACTGAAATGAAACAATCTCTATCTTAACTCTAAACAAAGTTACTGTTACCTTGAGTGTGTACAGAACCAGCATGTAAATGAAGCTTAAAAACAAGACCAAAAAACCTAACAAAACCTCAGGCTAACTAGAAAGCTCTATGGGAGGAATGATTTAAAAGATTTTCATTTCCAGAACCAATTTAAATCTTCACTGGCTAAAGCCAGGTACAACAATATTAACTGTTAGTCTTATAACAGCACCGCACAGTAGTGACACAGACAGATGTGTCTGTAGTAAGATTTGCTGCCTTACAATAGAAGAAAAATTATTAGTTTCTAGAGGCTTTGGGAAAGACATAATATTAATCTTGTACACATTTTTGCATCCTTATAAATTATTAAGGGGAGCTATGTTAAAGAATTTAGTTTCAGTATTAAAATATTATGTTCTATGGTCATGGTGGGGAGGAACAGAATAAATTGTTCAGTCTTCGGCCATGAAAATTTTCTTTTCTCAGAAGATCCTCTTGGTTCATTTCTTATATAGTCCAAAGATAAACATTGAAATCATAGCTTTCATGAGACTATATGCAAAAGAAGAGTCTCCCTCACCCATAGCTTGAACCGGTCAAAGGAAAGTTCTGGATCCTAAACCAAAAGTATTCCAGTTGACTTGGAAGCTCATACATGCAGCAGAACACCAGGCTGATGAACTCTTTGCAGCGTGTGTTGCTAAGGAGACCAGGAACCGATTTTGGAAAGCAATGTTAAGTACATTTATATAACAGGGAGTTGCAGGTTTCAGTGCTGCAATTGTACTGCAGATTTCTGCAGTAATAGATATTGGATATATTTGAGAGGGCTGGTTTCTCCACAAAATAAAACAACTGAAAAAAAAAAAACCCACACCAAAAACAACAACAACCAAAACAAACAAAAAACCAAACAAAACCCAAAAAAACCAAAAAAACATATACAGGAGAATAAGTGAAGAAATATTTGGGACACCTTTAAGGGAAGTTTTTTTTTAAATTTATATTTATTTATTTTTGCTCTCACGCTACTTGGGTAAGCAGTATCATTGAAGGAGTCAAAAGATTCTGAAGATAAGAACTGACTTAATCTCAGCCAGGCCCACACAAAGCACTTCCCGAAGGCTGCACACTGCTCCAGACCCATTCATGTGGCCAGCCAAGTGCTGAGAGGCAGCAGCCATCTATCCAGTGAGGATTCTGAGCCATGAAGATGCCTCCTTCCTCACCCAGCAAGTAAACTGCGGTAGGGCTGACTGCAACAGAAGAGCTGCAACCCAGTGTTGACAAGCTGAGCTGTTTTCTTGCCTATCCTCAAAGTGCAGGTGCTTTTGATGACCAGGGGTTTTCAAGGAAACAGTTTTTCTACTAAAGCATTTGCTCTTGCTCTGAGTCAGTTTTACCTTGCTTTTTTCATTTCAGCTGTCCATTTTGACACTTTATTTAGAAGGCTATACTTCTTCCTTTTGGTTGAAAGAAGTCGTAGAGCTTTTTAGGTTATATTTGCTAATTTCCTAGTAAATAAATAAAAAAATCCCTAGTATAGTGGTAATTTTAATTTCATTTAATCATTTCAACAGAAAGTAATAAGACAATGACATTGAAATAGATTTTTCTAATTTGTTTGACTCTTCAAACAGAAGCATATATTTAAAAGTTCTCACTTTTACCACCCATCAGTTTTGTAGTTAAATTGAGACCTTTGCTAAAATACTTACTGAGGAGAAGTTAATTCAGAGAAATTAGTTTTGCATTTAGTTCCAAAAATTATTGGCATTTTGGGACTACAAAACTGCTGGTCTGAAAGATTTTGTGAGTACTTAGTTCATATTAGAATGCACTAGCTGTCATACTAATATAGTCACTATAGAAATAAGTGGGATCAGTTCAATTTATTCACTTCTTTATAGAGGAACACAAGATTCTCTCTTACTATAGGAAACACAAATTTCCTTAAAATTGGCTACTAAAGTTAAAATCAATAACAAGATATGTCCACACTTTCCTCCTTCCCATATTTGGGAAAAACAGACATTACTTTCTGCTATCTAAAATCCGGATTTGCAAATAAATCAGAGTCCTTCTGTCAAATTTTGCATTTGCAGAATAAGACACTTCAACTATATTAATTTTTGGTATTTAAATACCCTAATGAAGGCAGGAGCTAGATACTGTAGAAGCACATTCAAAATGACAGAAGCTGAATCAAAGAATTTACAGACTAACAGAGAGTATCACAAACACCAGAAGAACAATTTCGCTAGTATGTTATTCATCCAATGGCAGGAAGTCCTTGGACTTTATAACCCTGAGGTGATTTAAAATAATTAGAAATTGTTCAAGTGCATATTGCTAGTTCTGAGTTAAAGGACTTGACCACAACAGAAAACAGGTTTACCACAACCCATGTAAAATAAGCTCACATAACCCATAATACCTTGTTGAGGACCAGTGGTGTTGTAAGAAACATAAATTGAACGGCTTTTATTTAATAATAAGATCTGCCCATGGTGAAACCAAATAAAAATATATTTAGATATGAGAATAGGTGTCCCATATGCTGAGAGGCACAAACCAGTGTTTCCCAGAACTGGTGAAATGACAGTGGAAAAAGCTGAACCTCAGCATAGTGCAATAACGCCTCCTTAAATCCAAGCTGTTGCTAACAAGTGTCTAACTTTGGAACTCTTTGCTCCTCTAGTTCTGTGGCTACAAGTTATAGATTGTTTCCAGCCTATTGCGTGAATCTAGAGTTTATTTTCTGTTGTCTTAAAGAGGTCACCATTGGTGGCAACCAAGAAGAAGGCTTTATATTTACCTCACTCTGGCTGCTGTACTCTAAGTAAAATTGAAACTTCTGGAAAGGAAAAGGAAGGGGGGAATTGCTTGTTTTCTCAAGAGTGAGCTCAGCTCTGCAGAACTTCTTAAATGCAGAGGGAAAAGACAACAAGAGAAGCAGTAAGCAGCATGAGTACAGACTGGGATACTCCTGAGAGGACCAAACTGCTTGCCTACAGCATTGCCTGCAGATTCAAAGCTGAGCTCTGGAGGAAGCAGACCAGACAACAATTCCTAGGAATGGAGAGAAGGCTTCAGTCTTTATTTCAACCCACAGTCTCTGGCAGCTGCTGATTTTGGTAGAATTTGGAGAAAGGACTCTCATCAAGCAAGAAACATTGACTGGGGTTGAATTTTTCATGCTTCCTTTATCCAATATCCTGATGTTCTCTACTTCCTGAGCCATCTTGTCCAAATGTGTTTGCTAAGAATTTGGAGACTCCTGTAGCTTACATAAAAGAAAGTATGACAGGAAGACAGCAAAGTGGTTCTGTTTCTAGATTTTAGCAAATTCAGCGTTGAGACAGGAGAGAGGCATAAGTACCGAATAATCCCTGGCTGGCATATCAAGACACATATCCACAGTGCTAACACATTTGTTATTAAGCTGCTTTTAGGATTATGTTTAGAGGAATAGGAAATGATGATGCTAAGCAGTTCAAAGGACAGTTGCATCAAACAGCAGGTATCAGGGACTCTGTGGACAGCTGGCTACCATCAAAAGGCTTGAAACCTGAAATTCTTACGACTAACTCCTCTGTACAGAGCTCAAAACCATATTCAGTGTCACAAATAGCAATGTTGTTGTGGCTGACTGGATCTTGGAGAGAGTTCTTGAAAATGAAATATTTTCCACCAGAATTTCTCAGTATCTGTGCATGATCAAGAAATTAGGTTTACAAGCATTCTATTCTGCCTAAACTTAAAAAATGCCAAACATTTGTTTCCTAGGAGAAAAAGGTGAAATTATAAAAGGTTGATTGTTTTTTAACTTTTACCAACTACACAATTTTTTTGTTTCAATCAGACCATAGACAAAAGTACTAAATTAAGGATTTTCAGTATGATATGCTGAATTTAAATTAATGTTTGTGTCAAGCAAGAGAACAAAGTGGGACATTTGATCTGCATTATCAAGTGGATTAAAAAATCCTGTGCAACAGATGCTAATAAACATGCACAATACTTTCATGGATTTCTGAAGTAGACTATAAGGAAAGAAATTTGATTCCTGCTCTTCAAGCTGACCTTTAACTTGGTGGTCATTGGAATCAGATCACTTGTGGCCTCCGTCTAGCATAGTCTTTTATCCTAATGAGAGTATAGCAGCAAATCCTAATCAGAGTAGTAGTGCACTCCCAGCTATGTGCTAAGTTCTGTCTTGAAGGACCATAGGACCTAAGAAAAATTATAATTCAGCTATTTTGCATTCCTGATGGTAAACGATTTTAGGAATAGTAGTAATGAGATAATACTGGATCTGTGAAGGAAAAAAATTACTCAACTATTGAAAAAACAAGACCAGAGGAGCTTGTTACCAGGGCATTTCTCGGAAGATTGATTATGTAATCTTTCTGGTAATTCATTAATGTTGCCTGATTCTAAAATTTCCTTCTATTTTCCAAAAACATGAGATTTAATAGGTTGTTTTCAAAAATTCATGAAGATTTAGGGTGAAATTTTCAACATGTTGCTTTAATTTTAAAAAGTAGCACATTGACGGTCTGAGGTTTACCTGCAGCTATACATTGTCTTCCTGCCACTAAGCCCAAACACTCGCTCATTGCACTTTCAAACTTGTCCTTATACACTGCTGAAAGTCATGTCCCAGATTATTGCAGGAGGAAGATTGCAATTTTTTATCCAGAGTCAGGATTTTCATCAGAAAGTTTAGAAGCAAAAAACTAAACTTTAATCAAGGAAAGCAAAAGCTAAAGTTCTTGATTTCATGACTGGAAACTTACAAAAGTGAAGGAAACAAAAAATCTATTATAAATTGCACCTAGCAGTATTACACTATGAGCCTTGAGAAATTATGTAAAACATCTTACTCAAGGAACAGCTTCAGCTCATACCACTCTATGCCCATCCTTGCTGCTGCTCTTTGTATGGATTAGAACTAGTTTGAAGACCTGAGCAGTTCCCACACTGCTGGAGTTCATAAAAGATTTTGTGAGTTATTTTCTCCCTTTACTCAGAACAGAACATTATCCCCCTTTCTCATCTCTTCTCTGGCATTGTTATCACGTAGGAATACAGCTTCTGGATCTCCACAATAATGAGTGTTTTGACTCCTGTCCCCCCACCCTGTCTTTCAGAAGAAGCTATAACAGGAGTTTTACCTTTAGATAATTAGCAGGTATCTGAAGTGCATGGGATCACCCACAGTGTTAATGCATATGGATGAGTATTGAAGGAGAAATAAAACTTACTTTCAATGACTGTGATTCTTCTGTATTCTTCTTCAGAGCTCTGTCCAAGCTTCTCCTGCAGGTGCTCCTGTGGTCAAAGGGAACTGCCCTCTTATCTACCTGGAAAATACAAGAATGAAGGTGCAAGAGTATTTTTCTAAGTCAGTTTATAAGACCTGATGCTCTCAAAGTTGAGGTCATCAGTCTTCTCCAGAACTGACAACAAAGATGGATTAGTAGTCAGTTTGAGTGCCAAAGCCTCTTGACAGTTTGAAAATCTATCTAGATTCAAAAGAAAACCGCATCTAGCCAAGAAATTCTTAACAGATCACACTGTTTCTACCCAGGAATTAAAAGAACTGTGATTTTTGTTCAAAACCTAATCTTGTACCTATGGCTAAAATATGCTTGCTAAAAGATGGTGATGATGAAAGATGCAACTAGCTGCAGAAACTGGCAAGGTCATGATAGAAATCCAGAGGCAAAATATTAATTAACGTGAACGGATATTTCAGGTTACCATAAGCAGGAAGGGCACAAAAGGTACTGTGGAGTCAGAGCTGAGTGCAACCTTCATATTATTTTACAGAGCTGGAAAAATTAGTAGGAAACAGAACAAAACAAAAGAACACCCCAAAACCCACCAATGAAATAATGTAAAAAACATTTTGTTTTGGCAAAAAGACATAATATAGAAAGAGTTTTGTTTTGTCAGAAGTGTTTCTCTCCACTGTTTAAGTGTTCTGATTCAGCTGAGTGGCTTAGATGATGCAAGGGACATAGGCATGTGCATAGAGAACAGCACCTTCCAGGCATATCTAAGGCAAAGCAGGGTCTGACTTAAGCACCTGCAACACAAAAACACATCATAACATGAAGACACACATAGAAAACACTCAACAGAGAATTGCCTTCCTTTGCAGGTTTCAGATAGGGTGGCTTATGGAAAATTTCCAATTCGACTTCCAAAATAGGTCCATCTAAGCCTAACTCCTAAGTGCTAGTCTGTACTAAAAATGATACTTGTATTTTAAAAAGTTATCTCTTTATGTAAATGTTGTTGGCTATACTCTTGCTCCAATAGGAATTAAAGTTTTGGTAGTTCAGCTTTCCATCAGTGAATACTTCTCACTCAGCAGGCATTATGGCACAACTAAATCCATTCTTCTTTTAAAAATTCAAAGCAAGGAGAAGGTTGAGGGCAGCCCATGGCACAGACCAAAACCCACAAATTAAGTAACGGAATGAGAAAAATAGGAGGCATTTGGAAAAGTTTTTCTTTCACAATAAATCACACAGAGACTTCATTTCATTTTTGAAGCAAACATTCAGTTTCAAAATCTAGGTTTTTCAAAATTAAAAGAGATCTTTTAATAGGTTTGTTCAATCATTTGGGGCCAATACTTAATATGAAAAATGCTGAAAGGCAAAACTTGAAGGTCTCCAAGTTTCAGATAACAGCTAAAAGAGCAAAACTGCTTTTTTTTTAGTTTTCCATTGCAATTGCCATTCAGTGAATATAATTTTTCTTGTCTAAGAAAATCTTCACAGTATTTTTTAAATTTATGAAGAAATTCCTACAAATTCCCATTCCTACAAACTGCTCTTTTCACTGTAGTCTTACCTCCATTTGCAAAAAATATAACAGTCATGAAGTAATTCACATACAATGAAGCAATGATGTCAGACCTGAGAAATATGAACAGCAGATGAGGGGGTTGTGCCTGACTATATATTCAAAATAGAGCGATTGTTGTGAAGAAGAAGTAGAATGCTTGTACTGTACAACCTATGGGTGTTGAAAAGGAAACAAAGGTTATATATATTGCTGCTTGGTTTGATTTCCTCTTTTTTTCCACCTATACCCCATGCAAACACAAGCACATTCTATCCCGAAGAACTTGAAAATATTTTAAATGTTATGATTGGCACTGTCCACTGAACTGTACACTCAACTCATTAGCTTTTATTTACCAGAAACACAACCATTTATATCTATTCTACTGAATTCTTTCAAATATCATGTTCTTCAGACCCAGCTGGTAAGTACAGGTACAGAAAATTATTTCCATATTACAGTTTGTTTTACCTAAAATGTCATCTGTAACTATGGACAAAACATGTTATAACACTGTGCAATTTGGCAACAAAATAATGAATCACTAAAACTTGAATTTGTGGGCTAAATCAATGGAAATAAGTAAGCCCAGCAATACAGCCTGCAAGAGAATTCAGAGTCGATTAAGATAGGAGTCTAGCCAAAAGAAAGGGATTAGCACTTCTTCTTTGAATAATTGTACTGTCTGGCAATCCATTCAATATTTTTGTACTACGTGCATGTGAAACTTGTCATAATGAGGTTGAGCCCAGGCCAGAATTTCATAGGTATTGCAAAGAATAAATATTTAATTTTAGTGAATCATTTTGCAACAATATACAACAGATAGTAACTGTACTGCTTTCTTGATGTCTTTAATTTATATCTGTCTCTTTAAGAACATAGGCTTTACCGTCACACCATCTTGTTATGGGAGTTAGAGAAGGAAATAGTATGTCTTATGCAGGAAGACAAACACAGTGACTTAATGGCACAGCCTGGTTTAAAAATTTTGTCAAATGCAAGTTGGAAGTAAAAGAATACCTGTGGCTGCATTTTATCAGAAGGTAGTAATTGTTGTGCTGGCTGCTATAATGTGATCACATGAAAACCTTTGAAAAGCTTTGATTTTTGCTCTCATGGCTTGGGAGATAAGCCAGTGATTATAGGCAAAACCTAAATACCCACTACTTCTAAAAATGTATACAGTTCTCCATCATCCTAAAAAAAATCAATAACAGAAGTATGACTCTGTTTTGAAATGGTATATACACTCTGTCCTTGACTTAACACTGGTATTTAGATGTGATTATCCATTCACTTGGAATCAATAAGAACTAATGAAAAACAGTGAAAAAGGAAGTGAGGGTGTCAGAACGTGTGTTAATATCAAACACCAGGAGATCCTGCAAGTCCACTGCACTATCCTCTTGAGAATGTTGGTAATTTTGACTCCATCCCTCCTTTAGTCAAAATGTCTGCTGTGCTGATACCAAAGCATACATTGAGTGGCAAAAGGAAGGCAAGGGAAAGCATGACCAACAGCTTGCTTCCAGCTCTAGTGAGCTGTGGTGGAAATGAGCATTTGCATTCCAGTACAGCTGGTCTGATGCAGCCTCCAAACGGAGTGACTGTGCAAAGCACGGTCACACAGCATCAGTTTTGTTCTCTGCTGCTTTCCAGGAGTGTTATTAAACTCCTGAATGAAAATTAAACCAAAATAAGGAGAAGTTTTCATGCTTTAGGGAGAATCAAAATACTGTACGATATAGTATGCTTTGCTAGGACCACACAAGATGGGAGAACAGCTGGTGAAATAAAGGAGATGGGGCTAAGAGGATATGAATCTTCTGCCTAAGGAAATAAGCATGCATATTTGTTTTGGGAAACAAGATTTCACAGAATCAGCTATCAAGCTCACTCAATCCAAATACCTCATTTCTGACCTTGCAGTTTCTGATTTATTGCCAGTGATAACCATAAACATAGTCGTCTTAGGTTTTCCCCTAGGAATTCTTGGCCAGAAAGCAATGAGATTTTCAACAAAATGTAGGCCCAAATTTCTAGGTGGCCCACTGCAGTAGATTACTCCAGAGAAATAACCTCATTTAAGGATTCTTTCAGGGTAAATCACACAGCTCAAAAATAATCATAGATGAGAATCATGATTAACAGCATCCCAGTGTCATTTGGCACTGCCCTTGTCATACCCCCATTGCAGCTTCAGTGATTTATAGGATCTAGTGTCACACAGTAAACTATAAACCATTTTCTTACATATCACAGAATCACACAAGCATCAAGGCTGGAAGAGGCCTTCAAATCTAGTCTAACCATCAACCCAGAACCACCATAAACACCCCTAAACCATATCCTCAAAAGCCACATCCAGGCACCTCTTGAATACTTACATAGACAATGACTCCACCACCTCCCTGGACAACTTATTCCAATGAGCTAACCACCCTTTCAGTGATTTCTTTTCAAATATCTAATCCAAACCTCTCCCGAAAAATGTGAGGGTTTTTTAAATTTTTGTTTTAATAATTCATCAAATATTTTTGAAAATTCACATAGGTTTACTTGAACTGGTTTTTTTCTGCCTTGTTGTTTTTGTGCCCAAATTAATGTCAGTTCACTTCAGACGGTGATGAAGGATGGTTAAAAATTGATAGCAATAGAAATAATGCCAGAACAATGTGCTTGTGAAGTAGGAGTGGCTACCCAGCAGCACAGGCAAATCATACAAAGTTGTCAGGTGTTGTTCCAGTGAGACAGAAATTCTTGTTATTGATACTTCCTTTCCAGCTCAGAGAAGTCTGCCTTAGCTGGATTACATGAAAAAACCCAAGAGGAAAGTGAAGGAGGTTGGGTAGCTTGGCAAACGCTGCCAAGAACGTGTGCATGCACATACTCCTTGTGCACGTGTGTGACGGACACGTGTGTGCAAGTCCCTGGGTGGATGTCTTTTTTTCCACCACATTGTTAAAGTGGAGTGAAAGGGCACTGCCCACGCTCCCCTCCCAGGACTTGACCCGGTGGCAAGGGCCTTGAATTCCTCAGCTGAGAAGTGCGTCTGTTTGCTTGAGCTGAACCAGATGAAAGCAGCACTACCAGGCTCCAGCTTTGCCTCAGGCCCTTGCTTTTGAAAGAGCCAACACTGCTGTTTCTCTTTGGGGCTTATTTCTGGTTTGAGAAAAATTGGCTGAAAGGAAAACCTTCCATTTTTCATTCGCCTTTGTAGCTTAGTAAGGAGAGAACATATATTTTTCATTTGAAAGTTCATTTATTTTAAGTACGGTAAGAGTTTGAATTTTATGCTTGAAAATCACAATCAAATCCCCCAAGACAAATCAATGCTTTCATAAACTGGAATATGTTTAGAGTAAGACAGCTTCTTAAAATTTCATTAGTGAGAAGGAACAGGCTTTAGACAACTGCTGGTCCTGTAATTCAGTTGCGCTGGAGAGTAGCACTAGGCAGTGGTATTCCTGGTCGTATCCCTGACCAGATACTTGGGCAAGTCCTCTCACTTCATTGTGCATCCTAAATGTTAACACAATTTCTCTGAAGAGGCTATCACTGAAATATTGAACATACTAATATCTTTCTTGCTATGATCCCCCTCTCATGAAGAAGTCTCTCACCTGAAAGCCAGATGTCAGGTCACATGCATGGAACAGGAGATTCTCACACTGTCTCCCAGGATTACTCTCCCAACCAGACCTACATGTTACCACTATGCTGTGCAGTTCAGAAGCATCTCTGGAGTGTTCTGATGCCCATCTGCTAGACACTGTTGGCAGCCTGTTGTAGGTTGATGTATATAATGTATAAAATGTAGATGCATTTAGTATTTTAGGTCATGACAGGAGGAAGGCAAGGGACAGTAATGCAGCAAGGAGATGTGCAACCCTTCCCCTATTAGTTGTTTCGTTACTTTCGTTGCATGATCTAATGATGCTCTGATGCAATTTTTAAGTTTTGCAATGCAGAGCTGCCAGCACAAAACATATGAAGAGACAATTGTGAGAGACATCAGCAGAGCTCTCCACATAACAGAAAAGTGTATCCCCATGTTGGGTTTTTCTCTTTATATTTTTTCATATTAGAGTTGATTATAAACACTTTTAAAAACACCCACAATCCTCAACTTTTGATTCCAATCATAGTTCCATAGAACAGCTTGTGTTGGAAGAGACCTTAAAGATAATCTAGTTGTAACTCCCCAGCCACAGGCTGGGATACCTTTCAGTAGACCAGGCTGCTCAAAGTCCTGTTCAACCTGGCCTTGAACACTTCCAGGGCTAGGGAATTCACAGCTTCTCTGGGCAATCTGTTCCAGTGCCTCATCTCCCCCTCAAAGCAAAGAATTTCTGCTTAATATCTAACCTTCCCTACTCTCTTTCAGTTTGGAGACATTCCCCTTTGTCCTGTTACTACAGGACAAAGGGATAGTAACAAGTCCCTCTCCAGCTCTCTTGTGGGCCCCCTTTAGATATTAGAAGGTCACAATTAGGTGTCTATACTTTTCACCCATATGAACACAAGCAAAGCTTTTTCATTTAACCTGTATTTTATTCATTATAATCTCAGTTCATTCTAAAGTTAATCTTCTGTTCTGAGACCAGATGGATTTTTTTTAAAACATTGGATGAAACCAAGGCTGAGTCAAATGGTTTCAGTGGCTTTTTGTTCTTTTCTAGTGTTGTCTGGAAGCAATTTTCTCAAGCTTTGTAATTTATTTGTCATCTTCCTCAAAATCCCCACGCAAGAAAGAATGAGAGGCTTTCTTTAGAATTAAAAACAAACAGAAGAAACCTTGACATTGGATTTTTACACATATCTTTCATATCCTGAGTGTAATAAATAGATGTTTTTAGTACCGATGGCAGGGATCTTGAGGAAAATAAGTTATGACTGAAATCTTGTATTCTGGAGAACAGAAGTGATAGTTTGGGTCTCCAGGGATTCAGTCACACATTACCTACTAAAATGCAAGAAGCCACATATTTTTCTGTTGTAAAATCTGACATATAAAAGCAGAGTATGTATCCCAATCTTTAACCTGGTATTTAAATGTTGGTTCTATATGCTCATACCAACAAAGTAACTCTGCAATAAAAATAAAATCCAACAATATTTTCATTTTTACAAATGCCATTTTCTTATGCTTTGCTTTTTTCACAGTCTGGCTAAAGAGGTTAATGTTCTCATGAACACACAGGAAAATTAAATTTTGATACTATAGGACCAAAAAAGAGACAGAAAATACTACATACAAAGCTGAAAATTCCTGAAAGAAAAAACCCTTATTTTAACTTGTTCTTCCTCTTCCTTTTTTCATTTACTCTTTTTTTTTATTATTATTTTCTTGATCCAGCTCAAAATCTTCCACTGGGCAGAGCTGTGCCAGGATGATAAAGAACATAAAACCAAAATGTGTAGGTTCCAATTCATTCTTGCAAAAAAATCTGTATCTTCAACTGCATCTGGAAACTCACATGGACATTTGTGAGAATTCAGTTTGGCCTCTATGCTGTCAAAATGCAGTGGTTAAGTGCCAGGTGTGACGTTCTGTACCAGCTATGGGTTCTGTATTGATTTAAATTCAAAGGGTCATAATATGTGCAATCTATCTCAAAATGGAAAAAGCCCTGTCTATGTTCAAAGTAGACCAAAGCTGTTTGTTAGACTAAGATGGGAATAACTTTCCCCAGCAATACTGGAATGTGATAGTTTCACAGCAGCTTGGCCTCAACACTAGAGTATTTGGTAAACATAAATGAAAAACCGAAACATTGAATACAAAGAACACGTATACACACTACATATATATAATTGCTTCCTACTGCTCACCAAGTTTGGCGCAGGCAGACTGGACTGAATGCTGGTCATTAGCTAATACCCATTCACAAGGATGGATACAATCACTCTCAAACACTACAAAGTAATATCAGCACAGAATTAATATTTTGCTACTTTATATTCAATTCCAGAAAAAATCTAAATAAAACAATTCTGAGTTACATGAATGGAGCCAATAATGTGTTGTTCTGAAATATTCTCTCTGTATTGTAATAATCATTGTCTTCAGACAGTTCATTGCATCATAATGTCTTTCTCATGGAATGCATAAAAAAGCAACAATTGTATCTGGTAATAAAAAAAAGGAGATGAAAGACAAAACCCCAGCCTAGGTTAGCTAATTGGAAACTACTTTTTTGTACTATTTGTGACTGTGAAGAAAGGACAAGAAAGCTGGACACACTTGAGAAGTGGGCATGAGAACTTCTAACTTCATGCATGAGAACTTCTAAGTGTTCTCCAAGTGCAAGGTGATGCACCTGAGTTGGGGCAAACCCAGACATAAGCACAGACTGGGAGAAGAATTCATTGAGAGCAGTCCTGCAGAGAAAGGCTTGGGGCTTCTGGAGGACAATAAGCTGGACTTGAACTGGCAATGTGATCTTGCCACCCAGAAGGACAACCAGGCCCTGGGCTGCATCCAAAGTAGTGTGGCCAGCAGGGTGAGGGAAGGGATTCTGCCCCTCTGCTCCGCTCTGGTGAAACCACACCAGAGTGCTGTGTCCAGCTCTGGGGCCCGCAGCACAGGAAGGATGGGGACCTCCTGGAACACATCCAGAGGAGGCCACAGAGATAATCAGAGGGCTGGAGCACCTCTCCTATGGAGACAGACTGAGAGATCAGGCTGTTCAGTTTGGAGAAGCAAAGGGCCTGGGGACATCTTACAGCAGGCTACAAGAGCCCTGGAGAGGGACTTCTTACAAGGGGATAGGACCAAGGCGTAACAGTTTTAAATTAAAAGAGGAGAGATTTAGGTTAAATATTATGAAGAAATTTTTCATTGTAATGGTGATGAGACCCTGCAACAGATTGCCCAGAGACCTTGTGAATGTCCCATCCCTTGAAGTGTTCAAGGCCAGGCTGGATGAGGCCTTGATCAACCTGAACTAGTGGAAAGTGACCCTGCCCATGTCAGGGGGGTTGAAACTAAATGATCTTTAAGGTCCCTTTAAACCCAATCCATTAGTTTCTATGAAACTAATGAAAATTCTATTGAATACACAATCCCAAGATGTATCCAGAGATATATTTTCTAGAAAATGTCAAGTAGTCCATGAAAACATTCACTTAGAAAGTTGTATGCAGTTCTTTTCACCTTTTTCCCCCTTAAAACCATATGGATTCTCAAATTTTCTTCCATTACTCAAACAAGTATATTCTTGTCTCTCACTAAAAAGTAATTTTTATAACTGAAATTTAGGTGGAATTATAATGTTAATTTTACATATCTGACAGCATAAAAGTATATCAATCTCTTGCTGTTGCATGTCATGTAGTCCTTTTCATGAAGGAATCACAAAGTAGTTACAATACCTACCTACATCACTCCTACTGGGATCCTCTTTTAGAGTCTTGTACCTCTGGTGGTTAGAAATTCTATTCTAATCTCCCACCTAAGTTTTTTTATGACAAGTTTAATAGGTATTCTCTTTCTGGCAAAATGCACCACCCCAATGCATTTATGGAGAAAACCTGTTATTTCTTCTCAGTCTTCACTCTGCTAGGGTATACAAACCAAGACATTTTTTCTCATTTTGTCTAAAAATCTCTCCATGTCATTGATTGCCACTGCGGGCCCACTTTACATCTGTATTTTTCTCGAAGAAATGTACCTGAAAAATAAGGGAGTAGAACTGCACCTGATTTTCTAGATGAAGGCTTCCACAGGCTATCTTTTCCAGAAGATACCTCTCTGGATATATCTTGGCATGATGTTCGCCTTTCTTCATAACCACAAGTACGGGACTTGCAGTCCAATTAACTAACCTATGCTGATTTTTTTCTCTATTTTCTTATAACCAGATACTGCATATCCATACGGCAGTGGTTATCCTCATTATTAACAAGATTAGTACTTTTTACTATTAAATTTCATTCCATTTTAAATTATTCTCGTTCATTCTCAATGGTTTTGCAAAAACAAGAAATTAATAAGAATTGAATAAGAATGCCTTAAGTTTATAGATAAACAGAAGTAGGGATGCTCAGTGACTTGTCATCAAAGATAGTATTAAAACAGGATTCAGGATCGGAAACTTGCTAGATATTGCAGGAAGGCTTTTAGTCACAACAATGAACATGAAATACCTAGCAAACCACATTGGATGAGGAGTTTACATCAACATTTTGCACTGGTGGCAGGTATTCTTTTCTGTAAGTGAAGGCATTCTGAATCAGAAATAAAAATGATGTCTGCTTACAACTCCTGACTCATTGGTGCTATTCCATAAAATAATCATGTTAAATACAGCTTGATATCAAATCTCACATCATTTTTCTGGAAGTTCTATGTTACTTTGTCAGGTTTTTTTCTATTGTTTAGATGAAGGGACAGCAGAACCCGGTGGTCACATGTGGAAGCCTCTACTCAACACAAAACATTTAATGTCATGGCACCCTATACAATATCTGTCAGTGTTTACTATGCCAGGAGTGAAAGCCTAACTTCTTTTTTTTTTAGTGAATGCCACTGTGCATATTTGAATTTCAGATGAATGTGGATAATGTTGAACACATAGGATGTTTCTAGTCTCTAATTTACAGTTTTAGTAAGCATAAGCAAATCCATCTAATTTGTAAGAGGGCCACTTTTTTCTGTGCCACTGACAGAAGGTGTCTCCCAATTACTCATTCTGTGTGACCAGCAAGTCAGTCTTCTGCAATATTGCTATCTGAGATCTTCAGAAAGTGTTTCCTGTCCCTATCATGGATTCTTAATTCTTAGTTAGAATTCTTAATTCTTATTTTATTTTGATTTATTTTTGGTATTTTGGGTTTTTTGTAGAGAATGGGGAATTATATTGAAAGCATTTAATGTAAGTCCAGGAAATACTAAGAAGTCCTCCTAAAATTTGTTGCGTTTTCCATTGAAAACCCTGGGGTCCAGAAAAAAAAATTAAGTAGCAGTAAGATGAAATATTATATTCATATAATGTTTTTTATTTGTACAGAAACATGCATTTTGTTTCTTTGTTACTTTTAAGGCACATTACTGATTCTTGAAGATAAATTGTAAAATACTTGCATATCCATATAAAATTTTCTCTTTTTCTACATGGAGGAAATTTTTTACAATTTTTTTTCAATTTTACAATACTTAATTTTTGTTCATATAAAGTTCAGAATTTCCACCACTTTCTCTTACACAACCAGAGTTTTCCAGGGACATGAATTTGAGTCAGTAAAATCTTCATATAAATAAGACATTTTAACCTGATAAAATCTATATTTTGTCCTTGATCTACTGAGTCTATTGTGGCTTGCTATTTATCTGTATATTTAGTTCAAATAATTCCTTAACAGAGAACTGCTGTATCTGTGGGTCCTCGTTCTTAACCATTTAACTTCTGGAATCTGTTGTTTTAGCTTCCTTGATAAACCATTGTTTCATATATGATGTTGGCTCATATCCAAGTGCCAAGTTTAAAATTAATGATTCTGGGTTGTTTAGGCTGATAACATATTCATCTTCTGCTTCAATACTGGTCATTGAACACTTCAAAATATGTGAATCCAATGAGGATAGAAAGCAAGCAGCAATGAATAAGGAAGCAATAAAGCTTGCAATAATACCATGACTGTTTTGGAAAAGAAACACACCCATTTTGCATTCAGAGAAAAAATCACTTATGAGCAATCATAAGTAATTTTGTCGTGTAATTTGTTTATTCAGAAAATGTCTTCTTGTACACAAGCTGTCAGGAACTACACAGAGGCTTCAGCCAAAGGGCTACCACTCTTTAAACAAGAAGCAATTGTGCTTAGTTTCATTCTTTGACACTCTTCCTAATCTACTCCAGATCTGACCTGCTCCAGACCCTGAGTTTTAAACTTGACAAACAGTTTAGCCTCAGGCTCTTCTTGGAAGAAGAAAATTTTCTTAATTTTCTTTTTGAAGTAAATTATCTTTTGTTAAATTTCTCTATCATATGAAATTATTTCCTGGATTTAATCATGTGAGAAAAGAAAAATCTGCTATCAAGACAGAGTTCTTTCTGTTATGAACATTCATATATTTATTGAAATATGTATCCTAGCAAAGATGAGGGTCTATAAGGTTCTGTAAGGTTTAAACATTATAGTGCAAATATTACGTGCAAATACAGTAGACAAAATCAAGAGGCAATGGCTTAAGTGTGTAGCTGTCTTTTCATATTTAAAACATTGTTTTTATCTGAAAATACTTAAATTTGAGTCATTTTCTCTGTGTTACAAAATTCTTTTAAGGAGAAAATTCAATACACCACCTCTATTTTATCACATTCCACAACAAAAAATAATGAAGTGTTAAACTAACACAGCTGTCTGAAATCAGGTCATGGTAGGAGGTCTTAAGCTTATAGCAGCTTTCTAGCCTGTAAGACACTGTGCCAGAAATTCTAGATCTGGTTCTGCTGTGATCTGAAATTTAATTGTGTGACTGTAGAAAAGTACTTCTCACTCATTCAGCCACCCTTCTTACTCTAAGCTTCTTCTGCAGTAAGCAAGGTAACAGTCATATAACAGTGATATCCAAGTGTTCTTGTTTTGATAGTGGCCCTTCCCATAATGATTTAAGGACTACATTAATTATGAGCTATTTCCAGGAGTCTCCACTGAAGTGTATAGCCCTTGGGATTTATTTTTTAAGTTTCAGAAATCTTTTATGACTGAATCTTGCTAAAATGCACACCAAGGTATAAAGGAAAGTCTTTCCTCTAGATTACTTCCAACAATGATTACATATCAGAACACTATAGATTATAGTGTACAATACTGACAATGAAGTTAAGTCTTCACACCAAATGCAATGAACTGTGTCAACAAAGAATGAAAGCAAAGAAATTATCAACAAGGAGGAAAAAAAATATCAAAATTAGAGTGGATACTCAGTTTCCACAAAAGTCACACAGCCTCCCTCTGGAAAACTATTCAGATATTTTAAGGATGTCTTAAAAAGCCAATCTCCCCAGCACACTGGAATTGCACAGTTTTATTAGAATTTAACATCTCTCTCCAGAATTTTTTATCCCTGTATTTCAAATGTTAAGACAACTGTTGATAGTTTGATTTTTCCATGCTAAAGTGGGAGAACACAGAACAATTAAACCTTCTCCCCTTGTTCACAAAAGTTGGTGCTGAAGGTGGAGATACAGTCTGTTCTGGTGGAGATAGAGGTGCTGAGGGTAGAGATAGAAGTTCTGTGCTACAGGACTCTGCCTTGCTACCAAAAGTTGGATGGTCACAAGGTTTTTTCAGCACTACTTCAAAGATCTAGATAGACAAACAGTAGCAGTAGCTCTAAAATGAATGGGGGAAAAATTGCTTGTCTAACACAGGCACACTTTCTGACTGTCTTCAAGGAATGAAAACCATGAACACCAGCACCGACCAGGAATTTTTCTTTCAGATATTTTTATTAAAATGTTGGAATGACAAATAGCCTACAGGGAGTAAAAATATAAATAAAGTGAGGACAAAAACTGAAATCTTGATAAGGATAGAAAAAAAGTAATTACTGCAAGATTAACAGTATAACGAGGTGGAAAGAAAAATGTTCCCTGATTTACTCCTAAATTCTATGAACATTGCATCCACACCCCTTCAAACCCTTCTCAAGCAAGACTAAATGGGGCACAAGCCCTTCACAAGGTCTGGGTTTGTAAGAAACCTCATTTAGAACTGTTTCAAAAGACACATCTTTTATTGCCACGGCGGAGTAACGTGAATAAAGAAAATGTAATATAATGGGTACAACTCTACTGAACAAAGTAAGTCGTCATGAAACTGATACATAGTTCAAAACCAACACACCTATAGAGTTTGCAAAGCAAAATCTATTGCTGCATAGTTCCTCAGTTCCTGTGGTCTTTTTGATTCAATATCTTTCACATCCTTGATACAAGTGTTATTCAGTTGCTTTGTTTATTCACTCATTAGTTTGGATTGGTGCAGTGAATTCTAAATCAGTTTCATGAGGACTTTTACCCGGTTCAGTATGGTTGGCTCCCATTATATTGCATTTTCTTTATTCTACTGAATATGACAGATTTGGTAAATTTATTCAGTGTATTATGTCAACTCAATTATATGTTTAATCTCTTTCTTTGTGAGCTATATTTTTCTTGGAACATGTAATATAAAACCTCAGTACTTTCCCACTTACTGCTTGTATAACTTGCAATGTGTTATGCATCCCCAGCAAGTTAATCTGTAGCCTGCCACTTTCTTTCTCTGCTGTGAATGCATTTTATCATCTTTCCATCTAAAAAGGGACTAAATAGGTTTTTGATGAACAAGTCATTGTGCATTTTTTTAAACAGCTGTGAAGTCTGAATCAAAAGTTTCTACTTTTTTTAAAGAAACCATCTATTTATTAATGTCACTCTAGTGCCAAGACTGCTTTCTTTTAGTGTTATAATAACCAAACAAAAGTAGAGGACTGAGATAGAGAGGCAAGAGTACTTATAAATGTGAAAAATTCAGGAGCCCAAGGGGTTACCCTCACGCTGAACTGTTCTATTGAGAGTGCTTGAGGGCTGCAAGTATGGAACACCTCTTAAATTTGTCTATCATACAGAATAAATTCCTTGCAATAATCTCAAAGACATTTGTTTAATATTTACTGTCTTTGTCTGGAAATACCCGTGCTTCCTGAATTTGTCTAGAAGATGCTTTCAAGGAGGAAGATTAGCAGTTTAACCAGTAATCTTGATTTTCCTCAGACTGCTTAGACTACAGGACTGCTGCCTAAACTGGGAAAGTGTTCTTCCCAGACAGCAGCATCTTATAGCAATTAGGTAAACCAAGATCTTGTATGTGAAATTACACAGAGTTTACTACAGCTGATAAATAGATCGGTGGTAACTGCATGGAGAGAGTTACCTTGTTGCCTTAAGCACAGTGTCCATATTAAATGCACTGGGCATTTTCTATTTTTAATATACGGGCTGACAATAATAAAGAATCAAATAACAGTCAAAATGGAGCAGATCAAGTTGTTTATAAATTTAGCCAGAATTTATGACCTTAATGATTTTATTCAAATTCATTTTCTTTACCTCATTGCTTCATACTTGACCTTTTTTCCCATTTGAAAACAGAAAAGAAAGTAGTTTAGCTGTTTCTTTCAGTATGTTTGAAGAAATGTAAACTTTCTTCTCTTTCTGAACGCTTGCAAACATTTCACTGATGAATTCTAGTGCCTCCAAACTTCAGAGCACAAACATAAAATTTGGCAGAAGCAAAATAAATTAACCTGTTAGGGCAGTTTATGTCATCACAGCTATGCCACTTTGGGTATTGATGCTAGCTCAGAGCCACTGCTGATACCCTCTCCTCCGTGTGATGTGAGCCCATGGGAGACAACCTGCATTTCATAAGGGGACCCCACAATGCATAAAAAAAATCATAAAAGGCTTTATATGTACAATTGTAAACCAGAGATACTGCAGCACTTGCTGGTTAAATGGTTGTGCAGTCTGAAAGCATGTGCAGCCCTGGCTCATGCTGCTCACGAGGTTTTGATATTGTTGGCTTGTGTAAAGGAGTGCCCTTGAGGAAGTACAGCATGTCCCACACAGCTGTAGTCCAATCTGATGGGATAAACTAGGGAATGCATATTGCCAAAGCACTTTATGAAAGTCAGTGCCTCTTGTATCTGGGTTTCTAAGAAAAGGAAAGTGCAAATGTATTTTCGGTTTTATGAAGGTTAGCAATTAATGATGACACCCACAAATTGATGGTGATGGCCAGAGTCCAGTGCAGCAAGCCCTCCCACTGGCAGAGCACCTAGGGGAAGGAATTCAGGGTCACATCCTTTGGACTTGTAGGGTTTCTGTCACGCTTTGAGCAGAGCTTACAAAGGCAAAGCTTCCCTTGCTGTGCAGCTCACAACAAATGGAAATTGCATCCTCCAAAATAGCCCTTGGACTCTCATCAAAAACCCTAAATCTCAGTTCATTGTTTTGCTGAATTCACAGTGGATAGAACTACAAGACATACCCATACCAGCCCCTGTAATCAGCACTGGTGAGGCCACATCTTAAATCCGGCGTCCAGTTCTGGGCCCTTCAGGACAGACACTGAGCTGCTGGACCAAGTCCAAGAGAAGAGCAATAGAGCTGGTGAAGGGCCTGGAGCCCAAGTTCTGTAAGGAGCAGCTGAGGGAGCTGGAGATGTTTAGCCTGGAGAAAAGGAGGCTATAAGGGTTACCTTGTAAATCTACAACTGCCTGAAAAGAGGGTGTAGCCAGGTAGAGGTCAGCCTCTTCTCCCAGGTGACAAGTGACAGGCCTTAAGGTGTGCCAGGGGAGGTTGAGGTTGGACATTAGGAAAAGTTTCTTTACTGAAAGGGTGGTCACACATTGGAACAGGCTGCCCAGGAAAATGGTGGAATCACAAAGTCTGGAGGCACTCAAAAAAATGTGTGGATGTTGCACCTTGGGGCATGGTTTAGTGGTGAACATGGCAACACTGAGTTAAAGGTGGGACTTGATGGTCTAAGGGGTCTTTTCCAACCTTAAGGATTCTGCGGTTCTATGAAAGCTGCCAGCCTAAACCAGGCTCTTTTTGTACAGTCCCTGGAGAGCCTATTTGGGATTAACTTCCTCTAGAGGAAAGCTGCCACCTGTCCTGGCTCCTGTAGGGACTAAAGAGCCACATTTGCTAGCATGAACAAACAGAACTTCATCAGCACCTCTTTGAAAGGTTTTGTGATTTCCTAAAAAGACCTCTCACATATGAGAAGAATTTACACATTTTTTCAAATGAATAATCAACATCTACTACCAATCTACTTCCAAACGTTTAGTTTTTATAGAAATTTAGAAATTTTAATTCGAGGCCAGGGTTGTGGTAAGGCAGTGCTAAATCTATGGCTATCTTAGCTTTCCAGGGAGCAGGAATAAATCAGCATGGTGTATTCAATAGCTGCACTTACACTTCTCTTCTGAAGACCACTTTCTGACCTCACCCAAAGCCCTAACATCCCTGTTCTCTCAATCAGCTGTCCCACAAGTTCTCTTTTTTCTGGTTTACTTTTTTGAACCTCTGCACGTCTCAGCTCAGCCACTTTAAGGCCAGATGTCAAACACAGGGGGATCATTTAAACTCCAGAGTGGATGGTCCTGCCTAAAACCTGATTTGGAATAAGACAGAAATAATAGATTTTCTTTAAATGTAAATATCATTCCCCAAGATTTCACAGATTTTTTTAAAAAATTAAGAAGCTGTAGCCTCCATTTGCACTTCTAAGTTGATAGCAGTGTGACCTACAGTAGGTCCCAAAGCCCCTGCCTGTGCCGAGCTGGGGAGCTCAGATAGCAATCATACACCTATAACCAGGAAAAGAAGAGAGCCTACTGGAACTCTTACATAAATCTGTCCCAGCAATAGATTTAGAAAATCAATTTACAAAATACAGTTATAAAATAAGTGTGTTTTTTCACGCCTGGTTTCTGAAAAGCACTTTCCAAAAGGGATTTTTAACGGGTACTGAACACAGACACTAGCTTAGAGATGTCATTATTTCACCTTATTCCACCTCAGTTTATGGGGTGTACAGCTTACATGCTACTGTTCCACAATGTTCCCATCGAGTGCATTATGGCAAAGCTGACCCAGCCAATCTTATGAGAAGTATGAAAGCTTCACTTCATACCTACCTTCTGTGTGCAGGTTGCTCAACTCTGCACTATTTAACTCTTAATAGCCAGTCCTCTCCTGCAGTTGATCCCACTTCAGGGAAATCCATAAGAATCAAAACATACACACAGTTTTGCTCCCAGTGGAGTCTATGGGCCAGGGCAGATCTTGCCTCACAAGTGTGACACTGTGCAGGACTTAATGTTGCAGTTTGTAGCGAATGGGATTTGCAATCAGTGCTCTAATACAGCCCTTGGTAAATGGCAAAGTAAATGGTGGGTGATTCCAACAGTTTGTGTACACAATACCCTCATTAAGCAGTGGAAAAATGAAATTCCTCACCTGACCGACAGACAGGGGAAATTTTACAGACTTGCAAACTCATGAGCTCTGAGAAAGAATACTCCAAAGGACTCAAATACCTTGTGGAATAACAGCTTACTATCTGAAAGTATGTAGGAGACACTGACTGGGTAAATCTGCTCACTTCAGGTTAGGACCTGCTTTTCTATTGTGTCACCGCTGTATCTTCATTGCTGCATCTTGGAGAAGAGCAGCTAGGGCTGGAAGAGTACAACATCTAAATTCCAACTATCAAGGATATTTTCACACAGAATTCAGAGTGTAGTGGCATTTTTTAAATTTTTTTTTAAGGATGGACAAAATATTGAACCAAACAATCCAGCAGGAAAGATTGCATACTACAAAAAAATTCTGTAATAATTCACTGACACTGGTTCTGCAATAATTCCCATTACAAGCTAAATTTATATTTGTGTCCTTTGCTTTTGATGCTATCCATGAATATCAAAGTGAGGATGAAGTGGTTTAAAGTTTCATTGAAAACAAAATAATGCATTAAATGTGCTAGTGCTGACAGCTGTTGGGTTTACAACCACGCAGCACAATACTCTTTGCAATAAATCATTTTTATACTTAACCTCTTTGAAAGTGATAATGAATCCATATGACATCTGACATTAACAATGAAATAACATACTGAAATAAATTCCAAATGCTCACATTAAATTTAGAGTTCAATTGTATGTTTGAATACTTCCAAAAAGCAATTGAGGAAAGTGGGATATGTTTTGGTTATCTTGTTAGGAGAAAAAGAACATTCAAATTATTCAAAATATATTATTCGCTCAGGTTTAAATTCAAGACTAAGAGCCTGGCCAGTTTATTTGACCTGGAACCTCCAAGGAAATACTTTTAACATACTTTATAGTTCTATTCAAACTAATGGCATTTTTGATGAAATAAGTATTTTTGCCCAGATCATACTGCACATATACTGCCCACACAAACCTCTCACAAGGTTCATCCAAGTAATCAGTGCTCAGAACAAATAGCAGCTTTCACTGAGAACATTTCAAATGATGTCATATACTGTCTAGCAGTTGCTGTTCGAGTAATACCATAAAATAAATACCAACATCTTTCATAGCGATCTTCTTTCATGGATTTGAATGTGTTCTGCAATGAAAGACAAGCACTGGCTGCCACATTCGCCCTCTGCTCATGTGCACATGTACTTCAGTGGTGGCTTATCTTGTCACTGCAGGAGACAAAGAAAACAGCAGGTGGAGGGAGCCAGTGCTGCAAGTAACCAGGCTCTAGAATTCTGCTTAGCAATTTCAGGCATCAATTTGAACTGAATGCTTGAACCACCCTCACCCAGCTTGACTGTTGGAGCACTGGCTGGGAAAGGCATGTGAACTGTAAAGCTTGTCTGTTTTTCTCAGCTATCCAAGGAAACTACGTGTCTCTCTGTATTAGCTTGGCCTCTCACACATCACTGCACCTTCATGGCCTCTTCAGGGCTGGTAGCATGACATCTTTGAGTCTAATAATAAAGAACTTTAATTTTGCCTCTTGAGTTCTGCTAACATAAAAATCTGGTGGGATGGGTATCAGTAATTTCAAGGTAAATTGGTCACAGTTGAAGGTAGCAAAAGCAGCAAGTATTAAAGTTTAGTTTGATTATCAGAGCTTCCTCTGAGACAGTTTTAGGGCAACAGTGTTATTCTTATTAAATCTTAGTCTTCATCCGATTTCATATTTCATCTTCATAATAAGTTGGGGTGTCTTTTTTAAACATACCATTTTATTATTCTTTTATTCACCTGAAAGATATTTCTTCCTCTTTCTTGAAAAGTTATTCACATTTACTTCTTGTAATAAAGCATAGAGCTGTTCCTCCTGTACAACCATGATGTCTCTTGTGCAGTGTATTCCTGGATTTTTTTCCTTAGGCAGACCAGGGCTAGTCTCTGAGGTATACTGCCCCTTTGCTGAAGAAGGCCTCATAGTCTTCCCTTTCATCTTGCACTGCAGGCAGCTCTCCGTTTTCCATTCCCTTTCCTATCCCTGTGGTTTATCTTTCCTGAAGGTTATAGCATTCTCCAGAGATTTAGTCAGGCAGCGGTAATGAAGACCAGTCTGATGAAATTAGGTCAGATATCTGTAACTTTTAGGATTAGCATAACAGATGCCATCAAGAGAGTTCATGCATAGGTACATGGCAGCTGATGATCTGCAAACCAGTATTGGGTTTCCTGATATTAATATTCTCTTCTTGTTCCCTAGTGCCCAAGGAATGCTAGTCCATGTATAGTCCTTCTCTGAACCCTTGTGTCCTTGAGCAACTTGATAACCAGGGAGATGGATAAGCAGCACGTCCCCAGCAACTTCCTCAAGTTTCTGGAGGGTGAGGGCTGGCAACTGCCTGTGAGGCACCAGACTCATTCTGAAACTGCCCTGAATTCAGAGAGTCTAACACAGGATATAGTCACCAGCATGACACATTCAAAGTAGAACTTGCCCAAAAATTATGTGGTGAGTCCCTTTATGGAAGAAATATTGCTTAGAAAGACCTTAAAAATGTGATGGATAAAGCCAGCTCATGGGTAGAACACATCCAGCTCCTGGACTTGTCAGATTTTTCCTGGACTTGTCAGATTTTTCCTGTAACTACCTTTCCAAAGAGCGAGGTATGAAGACATGGCTACTGTCAAACCCAATTTACAGAACAATGTGCTGTCTGAATGCTTGCTAGTCTTCCTGCTCATCTAATCCCTTTTACAGCCTTTTAAAAGGCTTTTCTAACTTCTCCCAAATGCCCCTTTCAATGCAGTTATGTTCCCATAGCACTGTCATTAAACCTGCTGTTGTCCCAGGTCAACATCTCCTAACAGCTAATCTAATTGCAGTTGCTCTGAGTAAATAATTTTGCTGCTCTGTCTCTTGGCTCACTCCCTACCTCACTAAGAAAGTTAAGAGCTGAATAAATGGAAGCCCTGTGGCTTTTAAATTGATGGATGAGCCTTTGTTCTCATTCCTAAATAAATCGCCCTTCCAATTTGTGACCATGACTGAACTGGAACTGCAAACTATGAAGAATGGATCCTCAGGTGTCCAGGCTTATGGACTATGAATTTGACAGGTAAGAATAATTGAAACATGGATAGACCCAGGAAAGTGCACTTGTGTATGCAGCACATACACAAGAGAGGTAACTTAAACAGTTGTGTCACAAACCTTCTTCTGTGTTCAAGTCCTGATATATAAAGAACTTAGTTGTTTGGGGACAGAGGAGCTGGAGGTAAGGAATAAGATAAAGGAAGATGAATCTTCAAGATTTACACTTGGGTTCCAGGTACAGTGTTTTTCTGATAATACAGCTTTTTAAGTTTAAGAGGTTATCTGCTGTTCATTATTCCAGATTGCTTATTCCTTCACCATCCTTGGAGGTGTTTAAGAGGGGTCTGGATGTGGCGCTGGGTGATGCTCGTTTAGGGTTTAGGCATTACAGCGGCAGTGCTGGCTTGGCAGTTGAACACAATCATCCATCTCATCCAAAGTCGATGATTCTATGATACATTAACATAGCAATCTGTAACTACTGATACACAAATTGTTTTGATGTCAATTCATAAACTTCATCAAGGAAATGGTCCAAAAACCTTCACCCACTTGTTGCCGCTGCCACTCTTAGCCATGTAGATCTTGCCTCGCCATTTACCTTAGGAGATATGAATTTGTTGGCAAAGTTTTTCAGTTCCTGTCAGCCAGCTCAGTTCCACTATCTGGAGCTAAATTGAAAAGACAGAATTTGGGCTTGTTGACCAGACTCTACCCTATCTCTGCTTCTATTATGCTATTTTGGCACTATTGCCATCAGTACTCTCTTTGTTAACAAGAAAGTAAGAAAGAAAATTTCCTTCTATGTGTACAGGCTCAGTAACATTCCAATGGTGTACGTAAGATTCAGATGAAGCTGGCAAAATCAAAATGAAAAACACTGTTTTACTAATGCACATCCAGCCATTGGCATGATGTGCCAGCAACATAAGTCAAAAGTACAAAGGAAAGAGTTTTGTTAAATTGAGTAAGCATTAAACTACATGAACTATGTATTCAGTTTGGCTAACAACAGGCAGACAAGAGCTTATTCTGAAGAAAGGCAGGAAAGATGCTCAGCAGGTACTCAGCAAAGAAGTGTTTTCCTAGAATATATAAACTGAGAGATTTGCTTATCCTTCTGTATATAAAAAGAATTCCTACTGATAACAAGTATATTTACATCAAGCATAGGCTAATTTTGTGCATTGGCCATATCAAGACTTCCTTGCTTTTAATGACACACACTATAAAAGAATTCTGAAAGTAACATGAATCTCTAATTATTTTCTTAGTTCTTTAGCTAATATGCTTGTTATTATTTGTGGAAAAAAAAAACAACTTCAGCTGAAGAAAATCAGACTGCCCTTTCTTCCTTCCTCTCCTTCCTCCAGATGAAAAATCAAATACTGAATTACGCAGATGAAGGCTTTAGCCAACAGTTTCAACATCACAAAAACAAGAGTCATCACAGTTAGCATGGCTGTGAAGTATTCTATCCAAAATATCAAGGGTGGAACAAATAATCAGTATTTTCCCCTTAGAAGGAACTCTTCTGTTGTAAGATTTTGAATCCCTGAAACAATGGATAGCCCCACGACTTCAAAAGAATTACACGAAAAACAGAGTAGTTGTCAAAAAAAGGACAACAGATCCTAAGTAGACCATAAGTATATCATTATGAAACATTTTGATCTCTTGCTGCCCTTGACGTATTTGTGCTGGGAGTAAACCTCTTTAGTGCTCTGGAGATCAAACCAGCATATTTCCTGAATGCTATACTAATACAAACATTTTTTTGAGGAAAAATAAATAATTGAAACAAAACAAATTCTATGAAATCTTGGTACTATTGATATAACTGGTAAAAATATCCAGTGGTTTGAATCAGTCTTCCATTCTCTCACTATATATTTAGCCTAGCATTTGCCTCACCTTAAATTCACTCTCCTCCTTCTATTGTCCAAACCTGTACACTATTATCCTAGTTTGGAGGGAGCTGCCCACTATTAACATAGCTCTGAGTTGCTTTGAAGGAGAATTTTCTGAGGCTGTTTGAGATGCAGTATCCCTTTCTTCCAAGCTTTGTTCCTTGCAAGAGCCTTTATTGAATATTTTTTGATGTAGTTGTCTGCATTTCAGCAGTGAGTAATGGAAAACTGAAGAAGGGCAGAAACTCAGGCAGTATTAATACTTTCTTTGGGCAGTTTTACAGTGTCCACTACTTTAAAGATCACATCTAATACTTCAAATACCTATTGCAACCCCCAACACAGACAATAAGAATCACACCCCAGGAACAATCTTTCCTTTTTTCTTATTGGGACAATATTACCTTTAAACTTTGCAGTCACATTACCACCCTCCTTCCCACATGGACCTCAGGTTCCTGTCCCAATATAGTGAGGGAAGAGCTTACACAGAAATGCTGATGGCAATACCTTTTTCTCAGTCCACATCAAGCTGTGGTTTTCCAGACACACTGGCAGCACAGTTGTCAGTCCTCAGTCTTGTGGGGGGACGTGTGTCTGCACCCTTAGCTTTCTAGTCATGCCCACATCCCCCTTTCCTTCTCTCTCTGCATGAAAGGTGACACACAAACTTAGTGAAAAAAAGATGCCAGAAACTAAGACCTTGTAGGAGAAAAGGAAGCAGGCAAGAAATTCAAGTTGAATAGTCTTCAGAGAGGATAACCACTTCCAGGTTAGCCCTTTCCACACCCAAGCCCCAGTGAATGCAAACTCCAGGTCAGCTTTAGAGCTGGCTAAGGGCAACATTCACTATGATTCATAGCCTGGTGTCAGAACCCGTTTTGTGAAAGGAAGGATGGGCTTTGTACTGGTGTGAGAGCTGTGGCCCCGTCTCTGTGAGGACATTCATTCTTCCCTTTTGCTTTGAAGGTGTCCTCTCCGTTTGAGAACCGTTTATCTAGGATGCACTGGCTCAACGTTATGTAGCCAGCATTGTTTCCTGGTCCTCTCCTTGTCTCTCTGAAACAGCTCAGGTGTACGAGGTGAGAATTCACACTTGCAGAGTGCAGACCCTGGGTTGTACAGCCAGTGCAGGATACTCTGTGCTGCCATGGACGGATGTCAGGTTATAACTTACGGCCAACTAAATAAGAGGGCATTTGAAACACTGAAGTTCTACCCAGGCTAAGACTGATGGGTGAAGCTATGAGGACATTTTTTATATACAGTTTTGAATGGAATCACTACCCAGATGAATAATTAACAAAAAATAAGGGATATATACTGCTCTCCTATATTGTTTAGTTGTATTTTATCCTGTGTTTCAGTAGCCACAGAAGATGGCAGTGAGTTGTAGAGTCTGAAAAATATCTTGCTTTTTAATTCTGACAAAATTATGGAGCCTAACATGTTGTGCTAGATAATTTGCAAACATTAAGATAATACAGCCTTTATCCTGAAGCCCTTATGAAAAATGAAAATCAGAAAAAAGGAACAGAACCAAATATAAGAGACAATGTCAGATTCCTTGAAAAATTCAGGTTAACCCAGCCATCTCTGGCTGTACGCAATGTTTAAATGGGCTTATTTTAGAGGGGGAGAAATTTGAAAAATGGGTGAGCCAGGGAAGGTGAGAGCTTAAAGAAGCAGTCAGGTATTGCAGAAGACAGACTCTGTCAGATGAGTAATCCAGAAATGAGTACTTTCTGCAGCTGCTTGGCCACACTGAGTCGCTGGTAGGTTCCAACTGCATTTTTTTCCCCATGAAAATCTACCTGTTTGTGCATCACTGAGGAAATGCCATGCAGTTCTTGGTGTCTCTAGTACAAATGTCCCCATGATCCCCACTAGTACAGTAGTGACCTTATAAGCAGTTTACGTTCTGTGGATTTAGAGGCAGCACCAGGCTCCAAATCAAATAGGAAATAAATATGTGAATACAGGTCATTAGAGTAATCACAGTTCTCCTGTGCCCTGTATCATATTTGTATTACATTAAAGAACACAGATGTAGCGTAAATTACTATCATACTGATTGAGTGTTATTCAACACTTGCTAAGCAGAAAGATTTATAACTAACATTTGTAAAAATATTCAGGCCAAAGACACAATAAAAATCTTATATTGATATTGATTAACTATGTTGTAGATATTTACCACTAGTTATTTAATTTTTAGCTTAGAACATTACTTCAGTTCCTAAGACTCAAGAGGCTCAGAGTGGGTGCAAAATTTTGGATTTGAGTCAGGTTTCAAAGCTACCAGAATAGAGGGGATTTCTGCAATGATGATAAATAAAAAAACTTTTCTTTTAAATCAAGTGACATAAACCAAACACTAAGTATTAGATACATGTCAGATACTTGCACTGCTAGTGCAAAACAAGCAACAATCCCTTACATAAAAAAAATAAACCACTGCAGCTCTGGCATACATAGCTAACTGCTTAACCTAAACTTTGCTTCCCAGTTGTGCTGTGGGGAATGGAATATGAATGAAACAATTAGCAAGAACATGCAATCAGCCTGGGATTCATGCCATGAAGTATGATTTAAGTCAAGAGTCCAGAAGAACTCAAAAAAAGTCTTGGACATGTGTGGGTAAGAAGAAATCCAAAATAAGCATTTCTAAAAGCCCAGAGGAGTTTGTGGAGGGAGTTAGGCTTCAAGGCAGATCAACGTCTAATAAACATGGGCTAAGAAGAACATTGCTGTGGCCAGTTGATTCTGTAACATTTTTTGAGGGAGCTGATAGAAGTCTCTGTCAGAAACAGCATGCTGAACTACTGGCTATTGGCAGGACTGTATATGCCAATCTCAGATTTCTTGCTGCAAAGGGGAGATCTGTTCTCAAATGTCCCAAAATCCAAAGTAAGTATTTCTGATGGTATTGAAGTTAGGAAAAGTATTTCTAAAGGGATGCTTGGTGCATGTTTGTATTTCTCTTTGAAAACCGACTGTTATCTTTGTTTTCCTCTGTTATATCACATGAAAAAAAATCCTAAAATACATGAAATGTTTCCCATGTAAACAAACTGCTCCTTCCAGAGGAATGTTATATGATGACAGGGTATGTGAAATGGTCTTAGTGATCATGTGGTAAGTGAGATCATGAGACACCGTCTGCATTGGAGTTGAATGTAGTCTCCTCAAATGCTTTTGGGATCCCCGTGATAGGACATCGGTGGAAAGCAAAACCACAAACATTGGGCAAACCAGAGCTTTTCCACCTCCTGACGTCTTCAGGGCCTACAGCTTTGCGATAAAAAAAATTATACAAAATAGGGGTTTTTGTTACTAAAACTAATTTAGCAGATAATTAAACAGGGTTTAATGGTTTGAGAATGGCATCATTTGGGTAGCATGGTCATTTTTCTACAGTTCTAAAAAATTATTCTGGCATGTAAATAAATTCTGTACAGCTGTCAGAAATCCTAGCCTCTATTTACTCACTTCAGGCACTGTTTCTGCCCAGCAGTTCATGGAGGGAGGTGACACAGGGAAAGTCAATACTGAGCTACAGCAGCTGATTTTTCAACCAGTTTTCACAGAGACAGAAAATGTTCCCATAGACTTTAGAAAATCTTTTACTTGGGCTGTTTGTTTTGTTAACAAAGGAAATGGACTGATGTTTAAAATTCAGTATTGTTGTTTCATTACTCAAAAAAGAGTAATGCAACCACCATATCTACAGATGGCCATTCTACAAGAAAAAAAAATCCCAAAAGGACAAAAAGAAACAAAAATTAATCCTGTTCAGTACTTTTGAGATATCAACTGTGCTAACTAAGACAAAACAAAAATGTTATGGATCTTGTCTTAAAGAAATGGACCCAATGTGAATATCCTGGGAACTCTGGAGGAGCAATTCATTTATATTTGGATGCTCTGATTTAATTGTATTAGCACATGCTGTGGTCCTGTGAGCAAATGATAATTTCCCATATCCCTGAGTTTCTCAAATAATTTTTAAAAGTAACTTAGACCAGAACCTGATTTTCTTTTTCTTGGAAATAATGGAGGGGTGGAGGGGGCCTCAACATTATTTTTTTTTTAATTTTAGAATGAAAATTTTTCTTTCAGAGTTTTTGGAAAGAACCATTCAAAAGGTGTTCAAATCCTGAGAAATCTGAAGTTAGGCAGCAGTATCTGCAGAACTGTGACTTTTAGCATGGGCAATAATAATTTAAAGCTCAGTGGCTTAAACAGCACTGACTGGTTCCGTTGATTTTACTTCATCCCTTATCTTAGGCCAAAGCACGTCTGAAAAACACACCTCCACATAAACAATTGTGTTCAAGATAATTATCAGTAGCACATAGGATGTCTTCTCATTAGTGACATTCAGTGACAACAACAGCAGGCAATTTTGATTGCTTTGTCTGTGCCCTCTACTTCTCCATCATCTGGCCACCTTAGCATGCTAACTAAGCATTTGAACAGTAAAAGTTCAGTTCACCATATACATTGATCCCATGGGTCATCAAAGCATAGGAATAGTGTTGGGCTTTTTAGAGAGAACCAGAAGACCAAAGCACAGGCACTGTTTTAGCACTGATATTTAGTCACCATTACCTGTGATAGAGCTGCTGCCTAGGTTACTGTGTCTGCAGACAATTGTGAAGGAAAATTAATGCATTTGATTAACACCCTGAGAACGGTAAAGTAATGGTTTTAATACATACTTCAAAGCCAAAGCTAATAGCCAAACCTATTTAGGTTCCCTGACACATCCCATTTAATGGCTCTTCTTTCCAGGTACTTGTATCATTGTCAAGTTTCAATCATTTTAGATAAAATTTTCCATCTTAGCCATCTTCATTGGATGAGTTTAAATTTTTTGTTTGTTTATTTTGGGTATATCACAGCAAAAATACCTTGACTGCTTTCAAGGACAAGGTTATGGAAAAAGTTTTGTCCATGTGAACTGATTCCAGTGACCTTAAACTGAGTGCTCCACATTTCAGATTAGAACCTGGAACAGAGGGAGGAGTAAGCACACTTCGTATCAAGGATGTGCCTTTCGGCATCCCTCTGAAATCTGACCCTAGTTGATTAAATTTCATACAATGTTAGGGGTGGTGTCTCTGCGTGTGTGTGTGTGTGTGTGTGTGTGTGTGTGTGTGTGTGTGTTTGTGTGTGCAGAAGGAAGTTCATACCTGTTCAACCTATTAAGATTTTAACAGTTTAATTCCCCAAAGGTGCCATCCGTAAGGGACTGCACATGAGGTTATCATGACCTGTGCTCCAAGTACAAAGTCTGAGCATGTAAGCCGAGGTCAGCAAACACTTCTTTGGGTCTCCCAGTGATACCCCCGGATTTAGGAAGTTAAAAGTAGAGGAGAAAAAAGTTAATGAAGAGATGGGAGTAAATTGTGATAGGAGTAAGTCATGGGGTACTACTGAGTAGAGTGGAAATAAGAGATGAGATAGGCTATGAAAACAGGGTACAGAGGGCAAGGAAAAGGATTGTCAATATAATTGTTACTGATGCAGTAAAGACAGTCTTGACAAGGGGGTTAAGAAATTTAAGATAAGAATACCTATGATCTTTAACATTTCATAGGCTTATGTCATATTTTCAATTTTTTAAAATATCCTTATTGTATGTAATTGCTTGTAGAGATGAGACAATATTTCACATAGCTCTGTTTCACTCCCCTTCAACCTAAACCTCAATTTATTTATCTGCTGAAGTAAGTTTTGATAAGAAAATATTAATAGCTTCCAGTTAACATCCAGAAGAGAAATTTCTGTCTCTCAGCAATGACAAGAAATGTTATTTTACAAACAAATATTCAAATACTCTGAATCATTGTAAATTACTCCATTTCACTCATTGAAAATGGGCAGTACTGTGGATGATATGAATAACTTTTAAACCTGAGCACTTCAGGTTTAAAGAACAGAAAGACTTCAATGCTTTGCAACCAATTTCAGAACAAGATATCTGGGACAGCACAATTCAAATGGATTCAAGTTCAGACAGTGACTTCACCAAGAAATATCCCATACTTCAAAAAAGAGATACTGCATGGCCCTGATTTAAAATCTACATTGCTGTTTGGTCCTCGGTTAGTCACCACAGAGAAGTCTGTGCCAAAACTGATTCAAGTGTTCAAACTGGCACCAGCATGAGAATAAAGGTACCTGTAAATCAACTCAGTGCCAATCATCCCTTCTGCTCTCAGAGATATCTTTAAATCCTATCTTGCTAATAGTTTCTCTCTTCTGATTTAGATCTCAGGAAGATCAGTTTTTGGACTCTGAGGGAGATCTGACAAACAATTAGGCCATGATTATACCTCCCCACATACAGCTTCAGAAACTGCTGTTAGACATGTTTGGTGTTTGCTTCATCAGAAATGGGCAGAATCATTTTGATCTTCCACAAGACTGATTCCAAAAAAGCACCGTACTACTGAGTATTTTGATATTATTAAATGCTGTTAATAAAGTGGCTGCTGGAATTCCAGAAGAACATAGATGACACTCTTCTTTTATTAACATCCCTGGTCTCCAAATACCTCATGGAGAACATGTCGTTGAAGAACATCATACCATGATGCAAACTGAAGGGTTAAGTAGTATTGGACCATGTCTTCCACTTCAAGACCTCCCTAAGGTGTGCAATTATCTGGTGTCTTATGCCTTTAGAATACTGCTCATCATGACCTACACCCTATCGGTAGATGTTTCTAGGTTTTCTTTTCTCCTAAGTCACCCTGCAGCCCGTATTTGCAGAAACACAGAACACTGCAACTAGAATCAATATTTCTTCCCCACTACTTAAGTCTTATACTGTTAAATACTGCAGAGCAAAACATCTGTGTCAGATAAAATGTAACCAGATAAAACAACCACTACACTCAGATAAATTGCTTGTAATGGAAAATTAATGGCCATGATAGTATTTGTGTGATTTAGACTTTGAAAGGCCGACTGCCATGGTTTTGTCTGTGACCTGTTTTTTTATGAGAAAGAGAGCAAAAACACTAAACACTAAAATTTCTAGTTTAAAAACTATTCATAGTATCAACGTATCTGTTTCTTTTTTTTTCCTGGGAAAAGCTAAAAAGAGCTCCCTAATATGAGAATAAGGTAACTTGACATTGGTAGCATTTTCTGTACACTTTGTTGATTGTACTGTTGAGAAGAATAACAGTGAAGTCAAAGAAAATGGTAAAAAATGTTTTCAAATGCAAAACACAAGAGGTCTACTGACAAAAAGAAAAAAAAAAACCAAAAAAAATTTAAACAAAAAACGCCAAACCAAACAAAAAAAACCAAACCAAACAAAAAAACCCAACCCCATATCCCTAGCTTTTGAAAAGAATGAAATTAACAAGAAATGCAGAGTAATACAGTAAATTATCTACCTTCAGACTGCCAAAAATCTACTGCTCTTTAAAAGTATGTTAAGTCAAGATGCATTATTATGATTATTTATACCAACAAATATAGGGTCCAGACAGGTCAGAAAATAAAGAAAAAGAGACAGATTTCAAATGCAGGAAACGGGTTTCAAGCAGCATTTGAAGGCACTGCATATAATTCAGAGGATAATCATTCCAGAAGAGGAAGGCTCTGAGGCTATCAACTTCTCTGGCACTTTTCATAAGCATCCAATTATCTTAAACAATCAGTAAAATCCTTTTTCTTTTCCCGAGGTGATATGTGAGTGATAAAACCCTGACTGATCCAAGTCCAGTAATGCATCATAAGATACATTAACAAGAGAAAACGGAAACAAGAATCAGGAATATCTAAACATTTAAACCCTCTAGTCCTCTTTGTTTTGGGACTGTGGACACGGTTTTAGCCATACAATTAATTACACACAGGAACAAAAATCCCCTTCCAGCAGGATGACACAAAGCTACACTCTGAGAGGTCACCAAATCCTGTACATTTGCTTCTTTTGGCTCTCCATGCCACCTCCAGCACCAGGAAGCAGATGGGACTTCCCTTCCATCCGGCTGCCGAGCAGGAAATGTTTGACTCTTGGACAGCCACGAACAGACAGCCAAGAGCTGTGGTGGAAGAGCACGACAGGAACTGACGGGTGCTCAGACACCACGGTCACTGCCGACTGGTGGCCCGTCAGGATTGCATCTGTACTCTGCCATCCTACCCAAAACTCAGTGCTCCTAAAGATCAGAAATGTCGACCTCGGGTACAAATGGTGGAAATGGGACTAATTAGTCTGGGAATCTATCTTGAGAAAAATCACTTGCTCACAATATCACGATACCCGCAGTGCCAAGATCACACTTGCTCTAGACTATGTTCTTCCTGTATCCTTTGTTCTATGGCATTTTTTGATGCAAGTCCACATTTCCATTGTGCAGCCCTCCTTAGTTAGATTTGAAATATGATTTTTCTTTCTTGCTACATCAATACAGGGGAGATGTTTCTCATCTGGGTACAGAAAACACCCAAACTGGCCGTCACTAATGAATAATTCTGCAAAGCATTCAAATTCAGAATGACCTACTGTGAGTACTGCAATAAAGGACATTTCTGGAGTCTAACTTGAAATCATTATTTTCACCTGTCTTGCAATTAACTCTACACAGATCTATAAATACAAATACAAATCTCCTATAATATTAATATTAATATCAACTAAACATCGAAAGCATCTCTAGAGATCAAAAAGTACAGCCCCCTAATCAAGGCAAGGACAACTAGACCAGGTTCTGAGAGGCATGTCCAGATGGGGTTTGAACAGTCTCTCTGGGTAAGCTCTTTCAGTGTTTGATCAGCGTTTGATCACACTCATTGTAAAAAGGTTTTTTCATATGAGTAAATGGAATTCCTTGTTCTTCAATATATGCCCACTGCCATTTGTGTATTCTCTGGATACCACTGAAATAACAATAATAAATATACAAAATGCTAATAAAAATACATTAAATATTAAGATTTAAAGGCATAAAGAAACAAACCATGAGTCAAACAGAACAGCATGTATTGTACTTAAAGATATGACACTTTTAGATATAAGGCAGAAGAAATTATTAGACCAGTTCATGTGATCGTAGAAATCAGAGGAAAGTAGTGTCATCTGGGGATTCCTTTATTGAGGCTTAATTTTATGATGTTGAAGAGGACATCTGATCTTGATAACACAGAAGGAAAAATAGTTGCATATTGAATTAATTAGGAATTGGAAAACATTTTGCACTCTAAATTTCCTCCTCTTTACCCTATATTGATGGACACAGGCCCACCTGGTTTAGGTACTTAATCTATTTATTCATGCATTTATCTGCTATTATATGTTCTTAGTTTTGCGGATTTTTTAAATTCCCAGGCTCTGCACTGCATATTACAATTGAGAGAGAAGTCCTGCACGAACATCCACCTTGTCCAGTTCTCTGTCAATGTGGCTGGAAGTCTGAGAGCTGTATACAGACCTGGATGAAATTCTGTTTTAAAATTTGACTGATTTTTCTACTTCTGGTTCTGTAAACTTCTTTGACATTGCTATTGTCTCCTTTACACTTCTTTGTGATGGATTCTGCCTTAGTTTCAGTCTTCGTGACTGTTGGTGAGGTCATATATAAAAGAATGTGTTTTGCCTCTTAAGTAGCTGGTCTCTCCAGAAACGAGTGCTTGTCCATCCTCCCCCAGTGTGAATAGATATATTTCGGGTGTATATTGAAGCAGTTTCTGTAAATGAAGCATTTTATTTCCTCTGCAGTCAGGAAAGAAGGTGTCTTTCAGCATCACTGGAAGCAAGTCGGTTAGCCAAAGCCTGTATGTGATTTAAGCTAACTGCATCTCACCATGAATCTTAGGAAGACTATGATTACTTTGTGTCTCTGCATGATTTCTGCTCTATTTCCAGACGACCACTTTACACTTCTGTATTATGTAGCTTAGTGACAACATTGATTTTATGATAAATTTTTTTGTCTGAAAGGTGCTCTGAGAACATTAAAATCAGCTATGCTGTACCACGATCCTAGCTCTTTGCATGGACCTTTTAATTGCTAAAAACTAAACAGCAGAGACTCATCAATATAATGCAAACCACAGCAGAATACAAAAATGAGCTTTAGAGCATTTTTTTCCCCCTTAATTTAAAAAATACCTTGAATCAACTTACTGACCATGTAAGAGTTGAAATGAAAGTACTGGGAAATAAATTTAGCCTCTATTTAGCCATATCATAGCTATTTTTGCCTCTTCATGTTGCTAAAATGTTCCCAACAGAACTGACAGTCCTTAACGAAAACAGATCAGCGATTAGTGTCAATTAATTCCTTGGCATCTGGCAAAAATTAAACCATATCATGACTGCTAAGGAGTCAAGTAGTTACATCTGATACTCAGTTCTATCATTGAATGAAGCACTCAGAAACTATGGTTTACACGTATTCTAAGGTGGCATACTAACAAGGTTTACATATTAACAATTATATGCCCTGAGGTACTGACAAGCAGTAACTACTGATTTTATGTGAATTATAAATCCTTATAAATCTCAGATAAATATCTGAAATATTTCAAGCTGTTCAGTACTAGAGAAGTGAACAATGAGACATTAATTACCTACTCATGTTTCAATTTCCCTTTTCACTACATAAATACAGCTGGTTGCCAAAGAAATGTCTAAACAGTATGGGACAGTAACTCTGTGACTATTTGCAAAGAATAGTTAAAAGATTATGGGTAAAACACTGTAATACTGTCCAGCAATGTAACAATTCAGAGGTTCTATGATTTTGGTTTTGCCATGTTTGTCTTGCTTTAACTATGATGGTTTTTTGTAATGTCAACTCACACCTAGCAATAATTCAATTGAAGAAAGGTGTTAGATCTGATTTCATACCATTATTAGGTCTCCTGAAGTATTACTTCGAAGAAATCTTAGGGAGGTAGTGATGGAAACCAACAGGTAGGGTTAAGAGTTTATATATGCAAAATCTCTGATACTGACTGGATCAGATTCCAGCCAAGTCAAGATGAAAGAATTTTCTCGATGTAGTCATAGAAAAAACCAAAGTATATTCCATCAAATTCATTATCAAATGATAAGGACTATATCAAAGATATTTTTATCTACGTCTAATATGATAGTAGAACATTGAGAGCACTTCAGATATTTCTGCTACAAGTACCCAAATTAAAAGGTATACTAGCCAACTCTTAAAACTCTACATTGAGCTGGGTTCTTAATTTCTAGTACTGCAAGAATACAGTCACATCTGAAAAAGCAGAGGTTTTCCAATGAAACCGAGACTGAAACTTCACCAGTCACTTACAGTCAACATTTTAATGTGTGAGGCAAATGTACTTTACAGAAAGAGAACGTTGAGAAGCTCTTCAGTTTTTCAGTGAAAATGCTTCAGAAAACTGCTGTAGGTTAGTTCTGTCTCAAATGCCCAAGTGCCCAAATTTACAGCCTACCCCTACTTAACAAAACGTGAGTTTTACAGATCATTTGGTCATTGACGAGCTGAGGAAGATCAGTGTTAAGTCTTGCAGGGACTAAGGGAAGGGATACACAGGACTTTAAATGGCCTATGGTTTCGTAGCCCAGTCTTCCTAAGGAAGACATAAAATATAGAGAAAAATTGTTGGAGTATGGTTACATTTTCTCTACAGAGGAGATAGAATAGGACTTAAAATTTGCTTCTTTATGTGAGAATCCCCTGTTTCCATTGGTAGGACAATGCAATGGTTGATTGTGAACAAATTTATATTCCATTATATTCTAATGGAAGTACAGGTAACATTAGAAGATTGAAAAATAGATTTCAGGTCACTTAAGTGTCTTTTAGTATTCACTATAATGAAGACTTAATTTTCCGTGAGTTAGTTCAAAATGCTGGACAGTTACAGTGCATCTCTGTTTCTTCTCTCTGTTGAAGATATTTAGTATTATGATTTTGTGATTTAAGTGTTGCTATGTCTAAAAAGTTTCTAATTTAATTAATTATTCTATGTTACCAACAACTCACAGGAAAATTAAGCATTCTGGAATTGTCATAGAAACACCATAAAATCAAGAATATATAGATCAATAAAGAGCCAAAGAATCTTGAGTGATATAATTAGCTATTGTCTCCTCATTCTCAGTTCAGTATCTTTCCTGGTAAAAACATTTTTAAATTGGCTGCAAATTAACTCAATTTACACTTAAAAATTTATTTAGTCTGTATATGTGCATAAAAATAACCCTCACTGTTCTGTCTCCCCTTTTCCCTGACATAGTTACTGTCTCTCCTGATTGTTTACTCATCAGGAAGAAGGCATCATGAAGAATGAATAATAGTCAATATTTTTGGAACAAAATGTTATTACTCTAAATTGATGAATTTTATGCTAATTTTAAAAGTGACCATTCAACATATTATAGAAATTTACACAATACTTAGGGCATAATGGAGGTAGTGCACAGTGTGTGGTAGAGGGTGCTGAAGAAAAACATTGAGATGAACCACTAGACATAGCCCTAGCTGAAGTACTACTGACAGATATAACTAAGGCAGAAACAGTGTTTTCATTTAAAATTCATTCTGTCAATCATTCTCTGAAGATCACTGAAAATTTTAGTTTGGAGTTGAGATTATGCAAACATGATTTCTCCTTGTAGGACAAATAGAAATACTTGCAAGTTTGAGAACAAAGAGTTCATCTTTTTCTTTTCTTGCAGACAAGCAGCTAGTTACGTGTAAAGTAATACTTTTGATTTTAAGAATAAAATCTCTGTGGTAGCAGACTGAAAAATTATACTTTGCATACAGGTGTACCTTTGAATACTCAAGAGAACATTTTTTCCATTTCATGTAGCTGCAAACTTTTGAAAATTGATGTGAGACTTCATGACAGATACTGCAGCAATAATTATACTCCTAACAAATTTGGGACACTGGTTTGAAGAAGAAAAGGTTAGACTGACCGCTGTGCACATTCCAGTATGTATATTAATAAAATTTACTAAATGATTTAATCACAAGCTTCAGTTGAGACACAAATTACTCTCTCTTGCTTGGAAATCAACATTTATTACACTAAGGTGTTATCTCATTGGAGAGCCCTTCTCTAGGTCTCTGCAATCATGGAATCATAGAATATTCTGAGTTGGAGGGCATCCACCAGGATCACTGAATTTCAGTTCCTGTATTTCATTTCAGGCAGTTTTTGGGAGTCACAGAAAGAAATTCCTACTCTGTGTTTTTGACTATTTACTGATAAGAAAAAAACCTGAAAGCATGTAATAGTGGATATACTACATTTCTTCTGCATTTAGGCATAGGTTTATATTGCATAACTTTCAGTTTTGTGATCATTCTACACCATACTCATCAGCTATGATCAGCAAAGCTTCCTTTCAGGGGTTCCTGACGGCAGACTCTGAGACTCTGAACAAAAGAGTCACAGACAAAACTCTGCATTAGTCAGGCAAACAAATCCTTACTCAAGTAGGGGGGGTTGCAGAGGTACATCAGTGTCAAAAATGAACAGAGAGACCAGCTCTCGCGGTGGTTCAGTTCTAAGCGACTCAGCTTTATTTGGGACGGACAATCTGGGATTGGGCGTCTCGCAGGGTTAGATGGCTCACACCGCAGTCTCCCCAGGCGGCGCAGAGGAGAAGGAGTGCTGCTCCAGCGATCCAGCAGTCGCTGGAGCGGCGCTCTTCCGGCGGTCGAATCCTCAGAGCACGCTCTTCTTCCTCGCAGGAGTGGTCCGTCCAAGACTACCAACCGGCCCTCTACCCTGATTTTTAGGGAGTCCAAGGCGAGGCCTGATTGGTGGGTTTTTCAATCCTTCTTGCGGTTGGTCAGTTCCAAATTTTGGCTCATGATTGGCTCGAGCGTCTAGGGGCGTGTCTAGGTCTTAATAAAACTACTGTGTGGAACTTTCTGGGGGCCCTGCGCCAGCGTCAGCGCCACCTTAAGGGGCGGGGGGGGGCAGTAGGAAGGATACAAAGATACAAAGGGGTTCCTGAACTTGCAAACATTTTAAATACAACAGTGCCTTACAAACAGTAACGCTTAACAACTTTAACTTGAATAGTTCTAACAATTTCATACCTATCTATTTATCACATCAGGTGACATAAGGTATGGTGCTCTAAACAAATAAGTGCTTAAGAGCTTTATACAAACCCCTGTTTTTAACCCGGTATATCTGACTTTGTATAAAATTTTGGAAATACTACATTATAGTATACTAGTTGCTGTGGTCATCTTAATTTCTGCATTTTGTGCCTGGTATATTAATGATGACTTCATAAAATTGTTTCTGGGCGTTTTCTTCTGTGCTTGGTTGTGCACAAAAAAAAGGATAATATACTGAAAATTTTACAAGTTATGTTGCAAAACATCTGCCTTCTGCTTCTTGCCACACAAATGTCATATTTAAGAAAACATGAAACAATACACTGAAAAATAAGACTTTCATCAAGTGTACTAGCAATTTGTTCCAAATAATAAGTATGCATCTGAATGTAAAAACTTAGGTTGTCTTGTATAGTTTGTATGCACATAGAAAAGAAAGAACAGACTAGAAGGTTTCAAAACTACTGCTTTAGTGTGCAAGTACTATTTTGGCCAGTATACAAAAACCAAGCCAGACAACTGGAAATAACAAAAGTGGGACATGGCTTGTGTTTGTTTAATTCACTGCACCCATATTCAGTTTTAACTTGAAAATGAGAGAGCTTGAATGGGTTACTGTGAGCCTCTCCACCCTGCATAAGGTCACTAAATTAAAAACATGTCCAACTTTCATGTGTTTTGGCACTCTTCACTGTGAAGTTAAAGCCTCAACCTCAGATTCCAAATCAGATAAAAGCCTCAATACTACTGATCTCATGATCAGCCGTGAATACTACCACTAAAGCATATGATTTGTGGGCATCTTACCTAGCCAACTGACAGGATATGGAAGTCCATAGTTACAGGATGCAGGAGCATATTTAATTAATTTTTCAGCATTTAGACCTAAGAGAAAATCTTTAAAATTTTCATTACATGAAAGGTCATCTACAGGTATTGCCGAATACAGAAGTACAAAGAAAATCACATAATATTTCCATATAGCAATAGACCCATTCCTCTCATAAATCTCCCCTTTTTGTATTATGTGACGAATAAACAGCGTGGTATGAAAGTATAAAATAATTATTTTCATGTAATTGATTTTTAATAAACAAGGCAGTATCTTAGAGCTCATCTTTGACATTCCTAAGAATGAGTTTTTCTGAGCATTGGCCAAATTATCTATAATAAATAGTTATTAAAATAAAAGACTAATTTCTTTAATTGCTGCAAATTGCAGTGTTGTATATATAACTACTGTGAATTACTCATTGTCCCAGCCTTATCTTGCTTCTCTGAACAATACTAATGACATCAATGGGAAGCAAGTTAACAGAGATAAAAATCTATTTAATGGGAGCCTAATTTAAGAATTTAAGAAAGTTTAACTATTCCCTGCAATCCATACCAGGTATGCCTGTCAAAATGAAGCAGTCCATTCAGCAGTCTTTATTTCAATGTGATTCTGTGAGAGGAGAATAACACTTTCTTTGCTATTTTGGAAGGTCTCCTTTTCATTCTAGTACCATTCTTTTAAGTAGGAAATAAGAACGTAGTTCAGTTTGTGAGGCTTTCTGAACTGGCATCCTGAATGCCTTGAACTCCTTGGGGAAGCCAAGGTGACCTTTCAAGGTAATGCACTTGGGTACAAGGTGTAATCCTTGAGCAGGCCAGATTAAGATTATTTATGTAAAAACACAGCTGTCTTGATAAAGGAAGCCATATAACTTTGTCAGACTACAATATTTAGCAGCATGCTTGAGATCTCTCATCCTGTTACTTCAACCCTATCACCGTAGGAAAGAAAAAGAAATACAAAAGAATGGAGCTCAACATCAGCAAAATAAAAAAATGCCTTTTGCATAGTAACGCTGTTAACCAAATTGCCCAGTTACATAGATGTAAACCCTTCCATTCTTGCACTGGAAACAGATAAAAGTACTCCTCTTGCTGTCTTTGCAAAAGTTACAAAGCTTTTGAGCTTGGGAAAGAATTTTGTAGTTCTTTTATTGTTTATTTTCTCTAACCAGTTTAACCACTTCTTGTCTGTGAAAACATGCAAGTGTTTTGAAGACTGTTTCTCCCCAAAAATGTTCTTAAGTAAATAAACCACTAAAACACCTGTTAAAATGTTTTCTTCTTCAGGCAGCATATGCTTAGGTGTTATCCACGGTAAGGTTTACTAAACTCAGACCTAAAATAAGTATTGTTTGTTCCTACAGAAAATCTATATATGCATGTGAACTCCACTGACATTCGAAACAGACAAAATCCTCATAACTGGTATTAAATGCTGCCATATAAAAATTGTCAATATCTAGAGTATTTTTATATTCATGCTAACATTTTTCCTCTTGCAATATACTATGGCCAAAGATGAAACACCAAAATTACTACTGAATAGATATTTTGTGATTTTAGATGCCAAAATGTTTCTGAACATTGTCCCTTGGTTATTCTGTTTCAACCACTTGAAACAAGCTTAATTCATGGTGTACCAGTATATGCTCCACAAGTTCACGTTTAAACTAACAACTAAAAGGCTAGCTAGAATCAGCAGCTGCAGTAACTTTTTGGTAATCCAGCAGCTGCACATCTAGAATACTCTGGTAGCACTTATTTATATTTTGGTAACAAATAATAATTACCTTTTTCTATTAGACCTATCAATAATGTTTTTGAATTGCTCTGGTATGACATGACATAGAAATGCAGATTGGCACTTCTATATAAAGCATTTGATACTTAAATAAGTATATATTTATGCTGGCTTCATGGATGATATTTAAAAGTAAACATGGTTCAAAATCAACCTGGGTAAGGTTCCAAAAGGCAATTTCCCTTCAATTTCCTGAAGCCATACTAAACTTCATATGATCTGTATTCCGGTATTTACAGTATTGTGGCAGAAATCTCCCCAAAAGAGGACATTCTAACATGATGATGTATCAAATCAAATTTAAGAAACCATAGAAGCAACATTAATCACAACTATGAAGAATATGAAAATTGTGCAAAAACTGCAATAGTCAATGTCTCCAGAAAGAGAAAAGAAAGGAAATGTAGAAATCTAAGATTAAATCTGAGAGAAATTATTACTGTAATAGATATGCAAACAAACCAAAAATTATCCAGGAGAACAATACAGCCTGACATAGTTGCAGCAAAATAGCTAAAATTTGCCAAGACGCTTTTGAAGAACTCAATCCACAGATATCCTGTATCTCAAACTGAATAAATTGATTGACCCAGATCATCTGCCTTCAATACTATTTTCTCAGTTAATGAGATCTGGAATATATATGTAATAGGACTAGTAGTTAAGGAGTACAATGAATGTAATAGGAGTAAATGAATATAATTTTAGTAGATAAGCACATGAAAATAAAGCTTCCTGTCTAGAGCAACAAACCTCCAAGATTACTTGTCATTCTGTGAAATAAGGCAAAGGGCAAATAGTGTAAGCAAAAGCACTAAAGAGATATGTCTATTACATGCCTACAAGTGAAGAATATTATGGATGTGTTAAACATTATATTTTCCAACATCATGGAAAATAGAAGTGGATGAGAAAATCATTCCTCATCTCATTTCAGGAGACAGAAGAGGATTCTAGAAATCTACAGCAGAAGAATAGCACTATTGCTGTTATTATCTGTGACTACTAATTTAGTGATGTTACAGTCAAATAGTGTGGCTACTTGTTTCTGACAGAAAGACCCCTTCTAAAGGCATTTTCAGGTACATCTTTCACTTTCTGATATATGAGCACAAAGACCTCTTTTGTGCCATTAAGAGGCAAGGAAATGAATCTCAACTTTCAAAAACAAAGTAATCTGTGTTTTGAAACTTGCAATCCCCTCAGAGAAAACAGCAAGCAAAAGACAAAGGCATTTCAGTGTATGTACAGATATACAGATACTAATTAATGAAGATACTATCAGAGTTTTTTAACTCCCAGAGCCTTTCATATATAAAAAACTAATATTCAATGGCATTTGCATATGTTAAATGCTTAGGCATTATGCTTGAGGAAAAAGAGATCGTTAGTGATTCATGGCCACTGAGATTACTGAGAGCTGCACGCAAACTCTGAGGCACTCTGATCTTAATACCAAAACTAAACAAATATAGTTTAAGCAAACCACTAAAGTGCACGGATGTGTTTTAGGCAAAGCCAGTCTTTAAGCATGAAAATATGGCAGATTAACAGGATTCTCATCTCATTTTGAAGCATCAGCCAAGTTACTTATGAATCCAAATTTTAAAAAGAACTAGAAAGAACTGCAAAGCAATTATATACTGAAAGAAATTGACATCTCCATAGTCCCTGTTGAAGTGGTCAGAAAATAGTGAAGGTATTTCCACAGGTCTTACAAGAATGCTGGAATTACAAAGATGAGATAAAGAAACCAGAAGCAAAAAGACTGAATACCCAGAGCATTGCAAACAAGATTATCTCTGATGTAGAAGCCTGTAGTCAGAATACAAGGAGTGATAAAATGCCCCCAAATTATAAATGAGATGTCTAAGTAGATGAACAACTGTTATATATATGCAGACATACATCTAGCTACAAGGAGAGTGAAAATTTGCTACAATTTTTGCAATTCTTTCGGCAAACTAGGGATGGACTTCTCAACCAATCTACAAACGCAATTACAATTTCACTTCAGAGCAGTGTCCACACTTGTGGACACTAGCCAAAGTATAAAATACAGTTGCAGTTCACATTACAGAAAAAAACAATTAAATATTTCAATAAACACAAATATTACCTAATTTCAGCTGATGGAATCTGAGACAAGACAGACTATTTTCTATTTGCAATCTTGCCACAGAGCAAGTCACTACTGAACACAAATAAATTGGTTATTCAGTTGCGAGATAATTTTGTCTGGCTTTGACTCAATTCTTCTTAATCAAAATGGAGTCAGAATTGATCCATTCCTGCATTAGATGTAATCATAACTAATTAGTGTTTATGATGAAACATCGCCTAGTCAAAGTATTTTCAAATAGTTCTGAAAAATGACTGTGGTGTATACATTCTACCTTATAAGTATACTTTATTCTACCTGCAGTGGTAATAACTCAGAGAAAAGAAGACAGAAAAAGGTCAAAGCCTATTCTGGTAGGCAAGCTAATGACTGCCTAGACATTGGTTGTGTCAAGCCAGACACAACCAGACATTTCCTGAGCATAAACCAAACACCTGCCATTAGGCTTTATAACACCTAGTGGTAAGTACTAAACTTGAGCTAGTTCCCAAAAAGAGGAGCTTGCTTTTTTTCGCATATTTTGATGGCATTGACTGATTCAGGCCCTTACAGTATCCTACGATGATATCTGATATAATGGTACCTGTCAGGGTTGTATTGTAGCTATCCAAGCGGGGATGCATGGTGTGACACAAGCCTGGAATGTGATGCACATATCTCAGATATTGAATAAGGATAAGCATGAAACAAAGGGGAGGAGAGATGGCCATTCAGATGGACTTGGCAGTACTGAACTACTAAGCCACTGAGCTATGACCGGTAACCAGCAGCATGTTGGGAGTGTGATATGTAGTGTTTGCAAAGGCTGAGATGCCTGATCAGAACAATCATGATTCAGTGAAACTGAGCCCACTGCTGAAACCCTTCAAAATCTCCAGCTGTTCCCTGGGTCTCAGAGGACCATGCAGTTATGGGATTGCATCTCCTATAAATGATCAGATGGTGTCCAGCTGGCCTTGCAAAGAACATCAGAGTCTTCTGCTCCAGAGGGGCAGGTTAGTCTTTCATGTTTCTTGTGCTACCTCTAGCTCTTCCTGGCACTCACTAACGTGTTACCACACACTGCTTTGCAATACTGGCACACACAGGATTTCCCTTCAGATGGTGACAGAGCTGAAAGAAGCAGATTTGTTTATTCTCTCAAAGAGAAATGCCCAGAAATAGGTCTGAAATCGATTTGGAAACAGGCAATACTCTGTGCAGGAGTCTCTCTGTAGAGAGGAGTAGCATCAAGCAGTATTGTTGTTTAGATTAATTTACCTGCTTTAACTTCTAGATAATAAATGCTCCAGGGAAACAGTCATGAGATGCTGTACTAAAAATACCCCAAGAAAAAGGGGGAAAGGGTTTTTCAGCATCCAACATGCAAGGAAGTAGGCTTAATGGAAGACTAAATACAGGGAGACACAGTTTAAAGAACTATCACATTTATGGGGTTGCCAACTGTAGGGAATCGTGAAAGGCTAGGGGACTCCTAAGACATGGAAATTTTCCATTTTGAAGACTGTGATATAGAGAAGTTATTTAGAAATCCTGGCCCTTCACTCCTTCACACACCCTTCAAGGTCAAGTATTCCCTATGAGCCCCTCAAAACACAAACTCAAGTTAGAGAACTGTGTTTTGATTAAAACAGCTGCTTTAGGAGGATGAATTAAGAATTTAAAGAGTACAAAAGCTTTCTGCAGTTTGAAAAGGAGGGGATGGGCCTCTAAAGGTGGAGAAAACATGGATTAAGTATCCCATGATAGTGATAAAACATGGATTCACCTTTCTTTCACCATGGCTTTGTGGTCCTTATAACTAAGACATAGATATAATATAGATAAACACATCTCACAAAATCAAGATTATGCAAGATAGCAAGCTAAAGAAGATAAACAATTGATTTTTTCCTTCTGACTCTTGCTTAACTGACAGATGTAGCCTTTTTTAAGTCAGTGGTGCATACAAAATTGAAGTGGTAGAAATGACTGATACTAAAGCCACAAAGTCACCTAAAACTAGTAATCCACTCATTATATACAACTTTAGAGAATGTTTTAACAAAAATTACTGCCTCAATATATTAAAGGCACTCAGCACTCCTAGTAATTTGCAGTAGAGCGGATGGACAGTTTTCACTGCACTTTCTCATAGTGAATTGCTTAAGTTTGAGATATCCATTAAGATTAATGAGTAGCTAGAAAAGTGAGAAAGGCTAAGGGAAATGCTGAAAAAACATGACACAAAAACCTAGTTTTATACACCTCCTATTACCATCAAGTATCAGAACAGAGAGCTTACAAAAATTCACATTACCAAAAATGTGTAGCTTTTTTTTAAAAACTTGTAGCTTGTTTTTAAAAACAAGTCACACGTTTATGTTTTTATTCTTATTTTGCTTGCTCTAATAATTTATTCCTCCATATAAAGCTATAAATGTGGCACCTTACAAAGACAGTATTATAATCATTAAGGTTGGAGAAGACCTCCAAGATCAACAAGTCTAAAAAGCAATAAAAAGTCTACTGCATTATCCCAGAAGGAAGTTCAAATACAGCAGCGGTTGTAGTAGTTTTTGCATAACTAGCAGTGAGTATCCTCATTCAAAAGTGTATGCTACTCTGGTGTTAGTTTTCAGAGGTGTGAAGTAGAATTGGTATCCCTGAGTCAGTTGTCCATGGAAGACAGGAAGATGTGATTTTGGCCTACTGTCTCAATAGTGGCAGCTATTTGATACAATACCGACTGTGCCCCTACTGAGACTCTGGTATAGTACTGGGAAAAGAATAACTGTTATTATCAATCACTCCAGAGTTTCTAGACTGTGTGGGAAAGTATATACCTCTGGATGGCTGTGAAAATCAATTATTGTGTGCTAAGAAGCTAGTGATATTTTTATTTCTTCTGTAATCATATGAAATATTAAATATCACTTTTATTGTATAGATTAAAGTGTATCTACAACTTCACCTTATCTGCAGATCAGAAGAGCAAGCTGACACAGAGAGGCAAGATGCTTCACCATGTTTTAGACTTCTATATTTTCCTTCCAGTTCTAAGAAAAACAAGCAGATCCTAGCATACAGGGAAAAGCAAATTCCAAAGGAGAAATTTTCACATCAGCATGATTATGTCTCTTACAAATATATAATTTTTTTTCTTTCTAGAATATAAGAAAGAAAGCATTCACAGACCAAAAAAGTCAACAGCTGTTGAAAAGATCTCAGGACCTTCTCTAATTTAATTGAGACATTGAGACGTGGTCTGATGAACGATATTGCCCTTAGTCACCTGTAAATTATAATCTCTTTCAAGCCCTTGCTAGCCTATAAAGCTTTCCAATCAACTTCCCTGAGAAACACCATACCAAGAGGACTTGGCTGAAAAGTCAGTAGCACTGAGTGACCTTAAAATAGGAGGACATCAGCTGCTGGCCAGATTATTCCACTGGTAACAGCCCAGCACCTGTTAGGGTTTGTAACGATCCACTGGCCACGTGCATGTTTCTATTAACCCTGCCTTTTTTCCTGCTGCCTCACGGGGATGATATCACACAATACTCAGCAATTTTTCCTCCAGCAGGGAGGGCATTTGCTGGTCAATACACTGTGATATAAAGCAAAGGAAGATTTCCTGATACTACCAGATTAATTGCCTGGCTGGCCAGGATTTCTTTCAGATGATGCATATTTTCCCACCAAAAGAATAAAAAATGTCAGTATCATAAACTGTAGAAGTGACAACCACATGGAATATAAATGGCATACGTATTTTAAAAGGAAATATTGTGTAACCTAAAAATTATTGCTCTAGTGCATCTGGTATCTAATTATGAGGAATGATAATCACTGTTAATGCTTAAAGTTTCTCATGTAAGACCAGGCACTCTAACCACAATTTTTAAAATTCAAACTATTATTTAAAGAAGTATTGACTTCATCCTATCAGCCACTAACCACAGCTGTGCAGTTCAGTGTTTAAACATGATTGTTCAGTGCAAGGGAGTTTTGGTCTGCATCCCAGGCAACCTCCAGAGACATGTCGTATGCCTTCCAGGTTAAAAGGGACAAGACAGTAGAATCTGTATGTTACATAAGGTTTGCTCAGTGACACAGCAATTGCAAAAGGATTAAAAGCGTATCTCTACCATGTGATAGAGCCCTTTCAATGCCAGTGTAAACCTGATCTAAATCATCCACATAACCTAGAGTCAGGCAGAGCTAAAGTCCTGAAACTGTCCGGTAGTGATAAACTGTGTTCCAGAATCTGAGCATTCACGAGAAAGCGGAAGTATCTCTGTACTATGCTCCACTGGGCTGGGGAGATACCCTCCTAAATCTGACAAGCCCTCAGAATTAAATTGTCTTACTGCTATTCTTAATATTCAGTGTGGATGAAATTCAACTGTTGACAAAAGTCAAAGTCACATTAATCTTTAGAATGATCTATTTGAGGCCTATGTACCCAAGATTATCTGCCCTTAATTTGCAAAGAAAGATGTTCTTTATTAGCAAAAGAATCTCTGAATCCCACACTACAAATTCAGAAGTAAGTTTTGAAGCTATTCCTACAAATGAATAAATTAAACCTCAGTTAGAAAAACCTGAAGATGACAGTGATAAGTAAATTGCTGATGTGAAGACAGTGAATTTAGAAAGCCCTTCTGTTAAGTGAGAGTACATGTAAGTACACCCATTTATCATAATTACTAACTTCTACTAGAGGAAAGGATGTTCTCTGAAGTTGAGAGAAGCTGTACTGTTTAAACTTTTTTCAGCAGAAGTATTTGAAATACAGATGTATCAAAAATACTAGAAGTTAATGCTAACAGGGGCGAGAAAACTTTGCCTTCAAACTGAAAGCAAAATTGTTAAGTGGACCTATCCTTAAGTTATGGTAAACTGTTTATACTGTGGAGGGGATGAAGTCATATGCTGTCCTTGTATGCAGCTGCCATTAATAAAACAAAATACATTTTCTGCAAGCCAACCATCACACATCATATATCACACATCAATAAAATTTCTGCTTCATCTGCAGATGAAACATAAATCTTGTTCCAATAAAAGAGAGGATCATGGCAAGATGGGAAAAGCCTATGCCTAAAACAATCGATGGCAACTTCTTCCTTATGAAGTGATTACAAAAAACAACAATAAAAGCTATGAACTCAATTATTGATTACTACTTGCAGCTGGGTTACTTGAAAAGCAGAGAAAGTCCAAGGTGTCTTCTGAGGTGCAAACAACATTGTGGGTGTAGATAATAAAGTCCATTTCATCTCTGGGTACCAACCGACACGGTGCTCATATGACACTGACTTTTATCATATTTATGAAAATTGATACAATATAGGGAACAGAGAGATATGGCTGCTATAGTTAATACGTATCAGATCTTCCTTCCATCACACTCTCACAGTGTTAAGAGATGCTACTGTGAACTCCAGCTAATGTAAATATTTATATCACAAGGCACTTTCTTTTTCACTCCCGATGTAGAAAGCCCAATGGTCTCTGTAGAGGAACATGTATCACAGATGTGATCTCTTTTATTACAGATCCTAAAACTGAAATTATGGGTTAAAACTCAGTCTGCATTGACAAATTAACATGCTAAGCTCAGACACAGTATTATTCCTAACAAAGACTATTAATTACAAAAAGCTGAGGTTACTAAATACAATCAAAACATTTATTTGTAAAACCATTTGAAGAAAATAACAAACTAAAAAAGAAAGGCCAAACTTATTTACACATTTCCAGAGAGACTACTCATTAAAATACTGGCTTGCTGCTTAAATGTTACTCTGATGAGTGTTTAGGAGAAACTTCACATCTAAAACCCCCTGCGCTTCTTAATTCTTTCCACATAAAAAGTAATTTTATAATATATAACTTCAAGTACTTTGAGGAAAGAGATTATGTTCAGCTTGGTTTTACATTAGCATGGGTATAGATGTTAAAAGCAATTAGCAAGAAGGCACTGAGACTTCCTGGGTAACATAAAGGTTTATTGTTTCAGAGATTAAAATTCTGTTCTCTTCTCTTTCCCTGACTTCTTTTGAAATGCTGAAACTCAGTTATTAACCTTTCAAACTTTCCACAAAGCTTCATTTCTTGAACAATTACATGCTCATTATGTGTAAAGAAAATATGTAACAATTAAATAGAGCTTTTCTCCTCAGGACTCCTCCACCTTTAAGTGCAAATTCTGCTTCTGTTAATTTAAAGTGGTTTTCTTTATGGAAATAACTTTAGTGGCACACAACGGGTGGATTTTTTTTCATGTGATTGACTTCAGCCTTCAGAATACCTGAGAGTACTTTTGAAACTAATATTTTACCAAAATGTGACATTCACCTGGGTGGTTAGAAATCCATGTTTTGGAAATGTAAGATCAAGAACTAGTCTTTGTCCTAGAATTTGTGTGACTTATCATTACAGAGACCTTACTTTGCTCTACACCCATTTCTATTCCATGCTAATTAGAGTTTAAAGCCTATTATAAAGTGAATAAATCCTATTGTAAAGAGGAATTTAATCTTGCCTTAAGACATCAGTTTGACTATTCAGTACTCAGAAGTTTGTGAAATTTTCAGAAAAGCTCAAGAAAAAGGTGATTTTCAAGGACAAGACAAGTAGGATTTTAAAGAATTTAAAAACATATGCGAACAATTCAAGATCCAACTTTTTTATCAGTTAGGGAATGAGAAGGGGAAAAAATGGACATGGTATATGTTCATTGTTAATTTGCTTTACCTTCTTTCCCTATTAATACATCCCTTGAATAATTTCATACTATTTTACAGGCCTGATGTTATTTAACCTGAGACCTATAGGTGCTGGAAACATTTGGACCTGTTGCTCAAAACCAAAAATGTTTTTCAAGAATACTGTTTTTTTCATTGCAGGAAATCCTGTAATTCAAAAGTAAATAAGCCCTAGTATAATTACAGGATCAGTATTTTCAGATTGAAAATTTCTTTAAAAATCAGATTTAATTGAAAGCAAAAAAGAGTCTGACTCAGAAAAACATGCATATTGTTTTTATTTACTGATCCATACTGTGAAAAAATAACACACTGTATCCCAAACTACAACTTTAGGATTCGATATCTCTTTTTTTTCCAAGCAAGTATGCTTTACACAATGGGAGACAGCTATTTTCATGTTTTTGTGCAATTTAGTTTATTAATTTAGATCTCAGTTTATTATTCAGATGTTTGATGTCATATGTGTGCTATATTTAACTATTGATCATTAAAAGAAAGGAAACAATGTAGTGTGTTTTAACAACTACATTGTTAACAACGTGGTTTAACAAATAGTTTTTAACAAACAGGTCTAAAGATGTTAATGTATTTATGACTTAGTATACGACTACACTGAGACAGCTAAAAAGTAATTTACATTCTGTTATGCACTGTGTAAATCAGGGATTAAAAAAATTGAAAGGAAAATGGGTCACTACAAGATAGAAAAAGAAAAATCCCACAAAATTTTACAGTGAAACAGAAGTGATGCTGTCTCCAAAATTTTGTTGATTATATTTTTTATTCTCTTTTTACTTGGAATCTGTCAAACAATCAAAGTAATCTGTTTTCTAATAATGCAGACTACAACTAAAGATCCAAGACTTCAGTTGCTGGAACATAGAGTAACTATAGCTCATGATTAATCTTGGTGGTCATGGGAAATACTTTTCAGAGGAGGAAAGAACTCATACTCTTCAAGACTCTTTTTCCACATTCAGTAATTAATCTTCCAAAGATATCCCGCTCCATCTTCTAACACTCTTCCTGAGATTCTTTTCTGCAAGAGGATTGGGGAACATATTCAGAATCCCTGCTCAAATTCCCCAATGGGCCCACCCTCGGGTTCTCCATAATAAATAAGCCAACCTCTTGGAATCGCTTCTAAAAAGGTTTTCAGAAGTTCATTACGTAAGTTAGCATCTATCTCACATTACTCTACCCTCGTGATACAAATGTCAGCATGCTAATGAATAGGTCATGTCCAACCTTTTCCTTCATCATATGGCTGAGCAAGAAGGGACTTAACACAATCATTCACTGTAAATGTTTCTGCTACAGCTGAAGCAACCAGAAGACTAACATGTCTATTTATAGTATTTCTAATTATGTGTGTATTAAATAGCAGTTGCACTTAATATGTGTTTTAGAATAACTTCCTTTTCCACTGACAGTTTTTTTCCAAGCTGACTCCAATTATCTCAAGAAGCTAGGCTCGACATACTGACATACCACTCACACATATGCTTAGGACAGTCTCAGAATAGTAATGTCACTCTGCCTAGAGACTGGCAACTTTAGAAGAGATGTTCAGATACTGCTTCAGGTAACCTGGAGAAGTCACGAACACATGCAATGTAAATCCAGCATGATTGTCTTTCTGCTCCTCTTTTTTCCTAGTTATCCCACCGTAGGAAACCTACAGTGCTTTGCTTACTATTACTACTTCTGTTAGCGGTCCTTCAATCTTACAAAATACAATTTTGACGTTCACTTATATGGTTCCATTAAGACTGTCACAAAATTCTGTGGAATTCTGTGAATCAGCTCTTGATTTTTTAAAGATCATCTTACAGACTAATATGAAAGATTTTTTAACATAAGCATTAAAATCCAGACTGAGTTTTGGTATGAGAGCAAGGAAATGTGGGAACAGAAACTGTTTCAAAATGATGGTATGAGGAGATTAAAAACAAAAATCTCCTTTGCAGAGGAAATATTTCAAAGGCCCAATGTATCACTTTTTATTTAAATTTATTATCATACCCAGAATATACTAGTAATTGCACAAAGTGTGTGTCAAATTGTCATATTATGTAACAATTATATCCATTGATTTAAATGGGGTTATAAAATACCACTGATTGACAACTGAAGTTTTAGTCCTCCAACATTACTTTCTACATATTTAGTAATCCAACATTACTTTCTACATATTTTGAAAACCTGTCAGTTCCAACAGTGGTACTGTTGTTGCCATTAGACCTCTTCCAGAAAGATGTTATAGGAAGATAATTTTGCTATGAAAAACTGAGGATGTAAAGGAAAGAAAGCGGAGAGGGAAGGTGTAATCTTCCACTCAGAGTCAGCAGTAGCAAAAATAATTTAGTACATATTTAACTACCTTTAAACATTGCCACCAACTTGTTTGAACAAGGATTCCTTTCATAGCATTGAAGTGGAAAAATGTGCATTTACATTTTGAACCCTAAGGAAGAGTCACAGTGTTTTCCTAAGGAAACACTTTTTGATGGCATCATTCTTCATGTTGTTTCATTATTTCAGATAGACTTGCTCCCACTGTGCAAAAGACTCCTCAGCATCTGGTAAAGTTATGTTCCTATTTTTGTGGAAACAGGCCAAGATGTGCAGTAACAGCTAGTAACTCTGTAATAATGAAGTAACCCTTTCCTGGAAAGTTAGAATTTTAAAATTATTTTTAAATAAATATCTAAAAAGCAATATTATAATGTAGAAAACAGAGTTCATTGCATAATTCCCTTAAAAGAAAAGATTAGAATTGTGAGTACAGAAGGAAATATTATTATGCAGCATATTATTATTTAGTAGATAGAAATTCATACTACATATTCACCCCTGTTCTGCTAGTCCATATGGCTACATCTACACTGCACCACAAGCAAAGGTCTGGGAGCATGATCATTTACAGGCCTGCCTGGCACATTTTTTAGCATGAACAGCTGAGAAAACTTGCTGTTATTTCAGGGATCACATCCAAAGTAGGAAAATCAGGTTTATGCCATCCCTTCATGAGGAGCTTGGCTCACAATTTTAGGTGTGGATGGGGCCATGCCATGCCGTGCCCTGATGCTTCTCTGGATTTCACAGAGACTGCACAACGCTGCAGGGTCTCTCCTACAAGGCCCCTGTTGTGGGAGAACCCCGGGTCAGCCTGAAGCAAGGCTTCTTGTGGGATTGCATCCAAGCCTGCAGCTGGCAGGGTCAGGGCAGCACACATTTGCTGGCCATTGTAACAGCAGCGTGGGTGTGCTTTCTATCAGCAAGAAATGCAGAGAAGATGCCAAGTGGATGTGACAAGAACATAACCAGGGAAAGTGGAAATGTGGGAAGATTTTTTAACTTCTCCATCATTATTGTCCACCAAAAGCTAACGGGAGAACGAGGAACAAAAATCAGCTCTCCTATCTCTCTGCTCCATGCTAGACCTCCCCCGTTTCTCTCTCTTGTTTTTTCATCTCATTGAGGGCAGATTTGTTGATTTAGAAATATCTTTAGGAGTACTGCAGATAAGCTGAGGCTAACTGACTACACTCAAGTATTTTGCTTGAACTCTAGACCTTACTCTGGCACATTTTCCTATTATTGTATTACTGTCTCCTCTCTTACCATAAAAAGAATGAAAATGTACACTAACCATTTTAATTGGTTTACAGGGTGCATGATGACTTTGACAACTGATGTATGTTTGATAACTATATGGCACTCATTTATTAATGTTTTGGTCAACATTTCTCCACATTTCATTCCAGGAAATCCTGCTATTCAATCCCAGTCTCCAGAGGTGGATGAGCTGGGTGTGGGTACAGCTTGCTGATATTACCAAGATTTTGCTTATGCTGCAAACTGATGATCTGGGAAAAAACTCTTCTAAGAATACTAAAAATATCACTAATGTTGTGCTTTTTACCTTCTTGAGATTCTTGCTTTTCTCTCTGCTTTGGTCTTTTTCCCTTATCCTCTCTCTGCATATACACATAAATGCGCAAACAACACTACCTCCACTTGGAGCATTCTCTCATCTCATCTCATCTCATCTCATGTCATCTCATCTCATCTCATCTCATCTCATCTCATCTCATCTCATCTCATCTCATCTCATCTCATCTCATCTCACTCATCTCATCTCATCTCATCATCTCATCTCTCCTTCCTTCTGCTTTCAACAATCCAGTATTTTACTCCTGGAATCTTTCGTTTTGTTTGTTTTGTTTTGTTTTTCACCTATTTGCACTCACAATTCTAGCCAGGAACAGAAAACATGATCAGAAAGAATAAAACAAACTAGGAAGTTTTCATTTTCCCATAGGTTATGGCATATATTTTCACAACAAAGGATTCTCATTTCTCTCCCCCTTCAGGAAATCACTGATTTACAAAGGTTCACCATGGGACTGGTGGGAACGCGGAGCACAGGGAGCTGTATGTCCTTTTAAAAAGCAGACTCTTTCTTGGACTCCAGTGAGTAAGCAGTGTTCTGCTGACACAGCCAAACAAACAAACTACCTAATCTTATGCCATACTCTGCACTGGCTAAAAGTCTCTTCCAAGGCTCATGGCTGTATAACTCTTAGAGCTGGCATAAAAATATTGGGGTGGGGGCAATGGGGGGAAATTGTTGTTGTTTGGGGGGCAGGGGG